>MU183658.1:144445-166537 GCA_016904865.1 Pissodes strobi | reverse complement strand
TGTCATCGGCAACAGCGCCGTAGGAGTGGTAAGAAATACTAGGGCTTACGTAATATTTTATATTTAGTAAACAAATCGGTCTAATCTTTTTTTATATGTCTTTGGTTTTGACGGTCTGGCAAGTTACCTGTAACGGCTCTGGTGGCCCAGTGGTTCGATGCTGCGTTTCCGACACGACGCTGCGGGTTCGATTCCCGCCAGTAGCAAGGCTTTTTTTTTAAAGTTGTTATGTTTGCAAAGTTTTTTTTATTAATTGTGGGTACGCCTTGGGTTAGCTTTGGTTAGTTCCTGTTTCTTGAGCCCCCGTAGCGAGCGAAGCGAGTGGAGGGCCATGCGTGAGTGAAATATTAGATGTTCTAAAATAGTAAACAAACCATGTCCTGCCCATTATGGTTTATAACCGCTGCTCACTAGAGGCGAGTGATCCGAATGGGGCGTCATGTTTATGCGACATAACACTCATATGATGGTATGCAATTTCCTTATAAGAGGTAACAACTAATTACATTTCTAAAAACAATTTTATCAATAGGGCATTTAAAATCAGAAATTAAACTTCAAAATTGCCCAAGCTCAAAACATTTTTAGTACTAAGCAGTTAAATTATTATAAAACCAAATCCCCTAGAACGTTTTCATAGAACCACCTGTGGATTCAAAAATTAAATAGATAAATAATCAAAACACTGTAAGTTACATTGCAGTATTTCAATATTAATTTTATTGAGGTTGGGACGTCTCCTACAGTTCAAATTCACTATTTTATATTTGTTTTTGCATGCACGAACCGTAGAGAGAAATAAACTGAGTAGTTTTGAAAATGGATTCTGCTATTAATTGACTACATGATTAGAAGGAAGTTATTATGAACCCACAGATATAGATTAATGAAATATAGTTTACTTACTGCTAATCCAGCGATTATCTGCATAAATCCAGCTATTTTGTTATGTGCTAAGACTAAATGTGTTAACCGGGTGCTCATTGCTTGACTTAAAGCCACCAGTGGTTGTGCATTTAAAGCCGTAGTAGACTAAAAACAATATGAAAATTAGGTAAAATAAATTTGAATATTACTGATATCACTTAATATTTAATTCAGGAAATTTTGGTAGTTGCCAACAAACTAACTATGAAAATTAATTTATATGTAGGTTTTAGCAAGGGTTAGCTGGAAACGTTCAGTCTTTATATTGCATCTAACAGGATCCGTTTTCTGCCGAAGCCGATAATTATAGTGGGTGAAATAGATTGTGCCTCAAAAGCTTACCTATACATGAAGTATTACAAAATTATACAATTTTCTAACCCTAGTTATATAAATGAATTTTTGTATATAGTCGTTAACTGATAGTTTTCCAATGAGAATGCGCAAGTTGCTGTTTAGACCTATAACTGGTTTTGATTAAAAGAAAATATTCCTGCAATTTCAGACATATTAGAATATTTTCGGTCTTTGCTTGAAGTTCACAAACGATGAACCTAATCAAGTTATTGGTGCGTTGCATATTGGCCATCGCATGTCGTTTAATGTGTTTCAAAATGGTTCTAAGTGAACTTTATGCTTGACTTAAAAAAACTGGTTCAGTGCCAGAAAGTCTCAGAGTTGGTGGTCCAAGAAAGAGGTATGCGCCAAAAGATAATCTATTTGAAGAACTGTGTCTGGTTTTCAATAAGAGAAAAACGATTTACAAGTTCCGCTTGCTCCATATCGCATGTTGTAATCAATACGTGTCTTGCAGTATTTAGAATAGTTTATAATAAGCTATCAGGCGCAAGTTGATCCCCAATACAAGTTTTGATATGAAAATCCAAATGCGCATCTAAAAAAAGTTTGGAAAAGCGGCGGTTTTCTTTTTACAAACTTTCCAGTACACCCTGCATAATCGCTGACCCGATTGGTTACTACAGTCTTGCCGCCAATGTCATTTGCTACTCAATCGAATTTAAGAAACAGCTTAAGGGCTATATTTTTGTTTCAACTTAAAAAGAATATATTTTTCAGTTAAAATGTTTCAGTTGTTTTTCCAGTTAAAATATTTCCGTTGTTTTTCCAATCTAGTATTTTATTAGATATTGTAATATACACATTTATCAAAATTACTTTTCATATTATCTTACTATAAATTATCATGTCTAGTGTAACGGTTATATACAATGTACAGAATTTTATAATACAGTGACTATGTTAATATTTTTTATAAAATGTATTAAACTCCACGTTTACGTTCATGTTGTGTTAATACATGATGTGTTAACAACCTAAGAAATTGACTTTTATTTCAATATATTTTCTTTGTTAATCAATATTATTAAATAATACTTAAATATTACTAATAAACAGACACATGGCCCATCTGATATAAAAGTAGCCAGCTTAATAATATATTTAAGCTATGGATAATTTTACAAAATTCCATAATATTTTTGCAGAACTATAATAATTGTAGTATCGGCTGCTAACAACATAATACTGCCTTACAAGTGTAATATACTTAGCATGACCGTACTCTTTACGATTGAATCAACAAATTTCAATCCAATTATAACTTCAAGGCATAATTAGAAAATCGTATAATTCACATAATACAAGCTGCTGGCTCGTCATCCTCTGAAGATAATTGACTTTAGGTAATAAACTAAACGAAATAACTAACTATAAAAGGTAAAACTTTCAAGTTTTTAGTACCAAAATTACAGCAATAAGATTTAAATTCATTTAGTCCCTTGAGTGCTCCCTAAAAATACGATGGCGACTATTGTAGAAATGTTTCCGTTTGCTGAGACAACAATTCAATTCTCATGTAGTCTTTAATATTCAATGCATTGGTTCATCAGCTAAATATTACAAAAATATCCTTTTAATATTAAAGACAGCTAAAGGTCACCACTTACATTTATAGAAGACAAGTCCAATCTTTCTAACGTCTTGCACTCTGTGCTTAAATATTTAAGATTATCTGAATTAAGACCCTTCCATCCGCTTAAGTTTAGGCATCGAAGATACCTGCAATGTTCACAGATTGCTTCTAGAACTGCCTGGATGTCTCTAACTTTCCATTCACCTAAAAGAAACCCAAATTTCAGACAATACTCATTATGGAATTCTTTGGTCAGATCAATCGCCCGTTTAGTTAAGGAGTTGAACAGTATGACAACGCTGTCCCAAGAAATAGATGTATCCGTCAATTTTGATTTTTATAATATTTGCATTTGTCTAAACGTTCGAATTCCTGGTAAAATTCCAAACGTTTTTCATATTATACTCTGTTTCTTAATGCCTGATAGCACAACACCTTCATTATAAATGTGAAAGGCGTTTTGTTGAGTACAGGGTAAGATGACATAAAATGCCACCAATTTGATTTTAAGGTTATATATTCCAATAAAATGCAGGTAGCTTTAACACATTTGTAGTTGAACTCATCCGGTTATAGGGGTTGCTCAAGATATTTTTCGGAGACTGACTGCAGGGTTAGGGTTTTAAAATTCATGTTATGACTTTGTTTATATATTTTGTCACACAACGTAAAATAATAAACAAGCCAATTTAAAGTAGAAATCTAAAGTTTATATTGGTATATGAATTTAACAGGTTACAAACCATAACATAACTACAAAAATAATATCACCCGTTTAGAAAAACATTTCAATTAGAAAAAGTGTTAATGTCAAGTATTTACAATAATCAAAACTAAATATGTACGAAATATTTAACTGTAGATCATCCTCAAAAGTCAGAGTCGTCAGAATTTCCAACTGAAATTAGCAGAGGTTCTACTGTCTCCTCCAAGAAATCCCAATTTTTTGCTCCTCTTTTATGACGTGGTTTATGGCATTCATCCAGTTTTCGGCAGAGATTTGTGTTATCGATATATTCATAAGTTCTCGCACATCTTTTAGCTTAAACGTTGTGTTGTTCCGAGCTACAAATCCTTTCATTTATGCCCATATAAGTTCGATGAGATTCAATCACAATGGTAGGGTGGCAACCGAAGCACATTTATTCCAAGCGATTTAGCCATTTGGTCAGTAATGTAGTTTTTAAACTGTGATTTGCTTTCTCTAACTAGTCGTACCAGCTCCGTTTTTTCAACATTCCGTTTTCGAATGAAATATCTTTTTGAGACAACCAACCTATAATGTCCTCTTTCCTCCAAGAAGTGGTTGGCAATTTTTCTACTAATCTCGAATGATTACCAGCGTTGATGTCCATAACTATGACAGAGTTTTCAGGAAGTAATGTTATCATTTCGGAAAAGTAATCTTCAAAAGCATCAGCCGTCATTTCTTCATGGTAATCCTTGGTCGATTTGGATTCAAATTGCCGTAATCCATTCTGTACGAAACCGTTATCTCCCTCAATATGCGTTATAATTAGCCTGCGTCCTTTCCCGGAAGGAATTTTCAAACTTGTCGATAATCCTTCGAAAAATGTTTCACAAGAACTTCTAATGCTATTGAGATTTTCTTAACAGAATGTCCTTCATTCAACCATGTTTCATCTCCGTAGAAGAAAGCTTTTCCTTCCCTGCGATATTCGTTCAATGAGTACAGACTTCCGGTTGCTTTTTTCCCACCATTTCCTTTAAAGTAGACCAAAGTTTCTTTCTTCCCATGACCCACAAGTTTTCGTCTTCATTTACAACTTTCTGAATTTTATCGAGAGTTGGTATTTCCTTACTTAAATAAAAAGCGTGCACATGTCTCCTTATTATGCTTCTGGAAGAGTCATCAACAACCGATGGCTTCCTCCCCGTAGAACAGTTCCACTTTTTCACTCTTTCAGAACTCTATAAATCGTAGCTTCACCAACTCCCGTAACATTCGAACACTTCGTAACTAGACTTCTCACAGTAGCCAATGAATCTTAATGCACAAAGAAATCATGAACATTTAAAAATAAAGTCCATTCAAGGCTATTGCGCTGTTACGTCAGAATTTCTGACGTCAAAAGAAAAGATCCGTACGTCTTGGATAGACTCGTACGTTATTTTTTACACTAGCCAAAAGACGTCTCTGTACCTGTTTTCTATTCCGGAGCACGTTTCATTTTTATCAATTTTACATACTTATGACAATATTAGCCGCGTTCGTTTTTGTCATCTTTTTCCTCGACTTGCGCTGAAAATTTGACAGTCACGAGCTCTGTGTATTTAAAAGGAAAACCCAAGTCACGTGCCTGTCAAAATGTTGGAGCAAATCGAGGAACAAGATGGCAAAAACGAACGCGGCTATTGTTTTAAACGTCTGGGCATCTGAATAATACTTTTGACAGTTCGTTTAATTTAAAATAATAATATGCTTTTTATCATCTAAAAGCCGTTTAAAAACGATTTTAAATGGCAAAATTGTATTTAATACCGCCCTGGCGGTAGAATTGGTTTGCGCATTTCCATCTCATTTGCCGAGGTTTGTCCTCATATAGCCGCGTAAGATGTTTACACATCAAAAATACTTTTTTTCTAGAGATATCATTTTTTAGTATTATCAAATAAATAGAAAACAAATATTACTTACAGCATCTTTTTCACATGTGAAATAATGCACTAATTTTAAAATTAAAGCTTGCTCTTTCTCACTGAACCGGTGGGGCATCTCAAAACGATTTTTATTAGCAATTATTAGCGTAAAACACAAACCAACTACCAACAAATCAATAAATGAATTAATCTGTTATTTTCGTTATGATATTTTGACATTGACGCAAATCGATGTCAAAGATTCCAATTTGACGGACCAATTTAGTACATACGTTCATTGCATAAAGAAAGATGGAATGATATGACGTAACAGCGCAATAGACTTGAACGGACTTTATAGCTTTCGCTCTTAAATCAAGAATACTTTTTATCTTGCTCGGAATAAATATCTTCATGTTTGAAAATCAACAGTCACAGGAATACTGAATGCAGGCCATAAATATATTTTTACAGGTATAAATTGGCCGGGTTAATAACCATAAAGCGATCAGGTACAGGGTGGGCAAATAAGCGAGGCAAGCGTCTGCATCTCAGAAACTACTAATCATAGAGACTTGCGGTAAATATTTATATAACTAAAATGACCAAAAGAAAACACTGGAAATAATTTTCAAGTTCATACCTCTACCGCTAGGGGGGCCAATAGCCATGGTCGGGTAGAAAAATGAATTTTACTCAAAACTTTTCTATTATAAGTTCATAAAAGAATACCACCACTGTAATGCTCGTGAAATTCTGCATATTTTTTGTTCATCACTTTTGATTGTAGGGCATGACGTATGGGCGGGGGGGAGTCTGACTGATTGAAATATCTGTAACTTTAGTTTGACTCAACATATTTGAGCAAGCTAGGTCTCGTTTGAGAGAGGAAACCTTGCTTATTAAGAACAAAATATATCCATGACAAATTGGTATTTGCTGCTCCCGCTAGCAAAGCTCAAAAGTTCATGGTTTTTTAAATTTTTCTCCGAAATTTCAAATATAATGATACCATTATTTTAACAAAAACAGAAAGTAGATCAAATTTGCAGAAAAAAACCTCTTAACCGCATATCGACAACCTCACGCGTTCAGGAGTTATTGCCAGAAGAGCATTTTTTAACAATGCATGCATTGAAAAAACGAATAAGTTTCGAACTTCTGTGGTCAAGCCGTTATAAAAAAAATATATATTATCAAAAATAATAATTAAACAATCATTTAAAGGACCGAATTCGAATAAAACATTTCAATTTAATGTCTCATGTGTTCAAACTGCCTCCCATCATGTTACAAACATTGTTTCAATCTTTGTTGGGTGGAGAAAATTTCCGCTGGAAGTTGAAGAAGAAGGATATGGTAATTAATGTAGTCTTTTAAAATATTACGAACAGTAGTTCGTGCTATACCCAAGTTTGAATATAATGCCCTAGTTCCTAGCTACCTATTACACTCTATGTATGCCAGGACATTAATAATTCAGTTCTTCCATTGCCACGCCTACAGAATTTAGGACGAAGAAAACTGCCAGTATCGCGTAATCGCTGTGCCAAGAATGGAAAAAATGTGACGTTTCTTTCAAAGAAGTTTGTTTTTCGTTTCTACAGCCTATTAAATGTGAAAAAGTATAAAAAGATAGGTGTGAATTACTGAGTCCAAAATTCGTCAGAAAAAGGGCAACATTTTGATTTTATTCTACTCATATTTCCACATTTTTGGCTGATATTTTAATTTAGGAGAAAGATCACGATAACTATTATACTAAAACTGGGTACCTGAGATAAGCTTCGTTCAATTGTTGCACCAAATTTCTTAAAATATTGGAGCAGTCCTAAGTCACAATTTACACTTATTTCCGAGCTTATTTTCTATTATATATTATTATTATAGTATCATTAATGTTATTTTCATGATTGTTTTGATTATTTTTGTTAATAAAACATTTTTTACTTTAGTCATGGCATGCTTGACCATAAAAATTGTTAAAAAATGCTCTTCTGGCAATAACTCCTGAACGCGTGAAGTTATCGATATGCGGTTTAAAAGTTTTTTTTTCCTGCAAATTTGATCTACTTTCGCTTTTTGTTAAAATAATGGTATCATTATATTTGAAATTTCGGAGAAAAATTTAAAAAACCATGAACTTCTGAATTGGCGCCCCCTAGCGGGAACAGCAAATACCAACTATATTTTGTTCTTAATAGGCAAGGTTTTCTCTCTCAAACGAGACCTAGTTTGCTCAAATATGTTGAGTCAAACTAAAGTTATAGGCATTTCAATCAGTCAGACTTCTCCCTTCCCCCCCGCCCTTATTTCATGCCCTACAATCAAAAGTGATGAACAAAAAAGATGCAGAATTTCACGAGGGTTACAGTGATGGTATTCTTTTATCAACTTATAATAAAACATTTTTGAGTAAAATGCATTTTTCTACCCCATAGCTATGCGCCACCTGGCGGTAGAAGTATGAACTTGAAAATTATTTCTAGTGTTTTCTTTTGGTACCATTAGTTATATAATTTTTTACCGCAAGTCTCTACGATTAGTAGTTTCTGAGATACAGCCGCTTACCTCGCTTATTTGCCCACCCTGTACAATATAATTACAGCTAGTAATTCCAAAATATAATTTAGTAAAAACAATTAACTCATTTGTATAGGCCAAATTAGATGCAAGTACTCTATACCTAAATTATTTTGTTTTCAAAATATTTACGGGAAAAGCCGATATTTCTGGTCAAATCAAAAGTTGGTTTGGAACTCTAAGTCAACCGATTTAGATTCTATCGGGATTTAAATATATAAACATCTCACTCGAATTTCACGATGAATGGCAATATAAAAAATGGATGCATTCCATTACACTATGTTTTTTTTTTGAGAAACTCTTCTAAATATGGTAAAAGTAAAAACGAAATGAAATTACAGCGTTAATTGTGAACATTATCCATTTGTATACATATATT
The DNA here is from genome assembly GCA_016904865.1 of Pissodes strobi. Taxonomy (NCBI): domain Eukaryota; kingdom Metazoa; phylum Arthropoda; class Insecta; order Coleoptera; family Curculionidae; genus Pissodes; species Pissodes strobi. The sequence continues at coordinate 158,111 of MU183658.1, read as the reverse complement.
TCAGTTTTAACCCCATTGTATAATTTCTTAGAAATTTATAATATTTTAGCACCATATAAAGTGTGGCAAGTATAACTGGAACAGCAGAAAGAATGCGGACAAAAAATTGGCAATGTTGTCGAGTAGTTTTTTGAAATTAATATTTATACCTATTATTTAGATAAACACATAATTTAATATCCTCATTAACTCATTGAAAATAAAAAGTAATATCCAAACTGGAACTTTACTATAACTTCAACCTTAATTCATAATCTATTTTACACATCAATTTAAATAAATTTGCGACATTTATATCTATTTGCCGAATACACCCGGCAACAGGTGCGTCAAGTTCCCCTCGTCCTTGTGACAAAGTGCATCAAGGCGATTGGTTGCAAACCATTTTTCCTCTCTTCACTCCTCAAACGTCGCTGTTCCAAATAAGTTTGCCAAACTTTAAATAACCCTATCTATTTACGGAAATTATCCATTTTTATACGTATATATCAGTTTTAACCCCATTGTATACCTTTTTACAAATTTAAAATATTTTAACACCATATAAATAACCCTATCTATGTAATGTATGATTGAGATTTATTATATGTCTGTATTCTACAAAAATAAATTTAATCACTTCTTCCCAACACAGCGTGTTTTTTCAAATAACTGAAATAGCAGACATTATCATTCAACCCAAACAACCAAAAGCTTACCCATACTCAGATCCTCGCATTCTGGAAGTCGATTTAGAATCAACCAATGTAGCCGAAGATCAGTCCTGTTCTTTTCCTTAACATAGTTCAAGTCAGCTTTCTTCCATAATGACGATTTCAACGATATGTCCCTCCACAGTTTACATACTTTACACAATCTAAGAAAGATAAAAATAAATGTAACACTATTTCTCAATATCTACCTATTTATCTTTCTTATCAAAATAGAAAAAAAATACTTACGAAACAAGCTGAAATGATATGGCATATTGAGTCAACAAAAATGAGAAAGCATAATTCACATTTATATGAAACTTAACTGGGTAAAACCTTACTGATTGAAGCAAAATTCAGGATCAGATATTCCAGGTTGGTAGTTCTTAAAATATCTACAACTGATGATTTAAAGCTTCATTCTTTGCGAACATCATAAATATTTTGAATCGGTGATTTTCAATCTCACGCCTCAGTTTTATTTAATTTTTTAACATAGTATATACTATTTATATATATTTGGGGGTAATGCAAGGAGGTGAAAACTACCATGTGTTAAAAATAGGTTGGAATTCCTTATACTAGAATGTTAAATCTTAGCATACATATTGTTTCTAGGGCGTTAGAAAAACATAAAGACAAAATGTTGTAAAATCTTTATTCCAAGGCGTTGAAACAACCCTCTACAACTAAAAATATTTTTATTTTGAAGAATGGTAACAAACATAAATCTTATTTTATTAGATGCGTGGTAAACCACCATCCTGTCTATTTGTAAGAAGTAATCAAAAAGGTTGAACACCACCTTTTAATTAAATATTTGATGTAATTCTTACATTAGAATATTAATATTAAAATATTGTTTCAAAGGTGTGATCGGAGACAAGGATTGAGATAATCAACTTAATAGAAAATTTATTCCTATTGTTTCGGGATCTTTCGTCGTTATCTATTACATTGATTCTGTATTAACCCATCCTTTTCTGGCATAATGGAAGTTGATACCCAGACGGCGCTAAGAACTAAAAATACAACATGCCAAATGTAACACATCCCAATATAGTCCAGTAAAACAATTATTTTTACGCTTATCTAACACAAGCAAAGAGTAAGTGACAGAAGCAGTAAAATAAATCGATAAATAATACGTGGCAACGCTGCGGAAAAATGTGTCTATTAAGTGATTTTTAGACAATTTATCCCGGTAGGTATACTGCTTTTTAGTCTGTTTAGTTAGGTAAACTTTCAATAACGATTTTTATAGATTTGCCCGATTTGAGACCCAAAATCTAGAAAGCTCTTAGCGAAAAGCCTTTCTCCCTGCACTATTTTTATTCGCCAGGCTGAAAATATCCCCTTCAGATTCCCATCTTTATTGCAGAAACATACAATAAGGTGTTTTCAACAAAGAAACCTCCAAATAATTGCTGTGTGTGGTGCTAGTGAGAACGAAATAGGAAAATTGTTCTAGTTTCCTGCAAACCTTGAAACGTAAGGTGTTAGTTTGCAAACTTAATTTAATTAGGCAAAATAGAAAAGCTCTGTTAGATGAGCCTAGAGATGAACAATGTGCTCAAATTCAAGCCTAAATAATTAAAGAAAATACCTGATGTAATAAAGTTTGCAGCAATTTTTGTCGTAATTATTTATGTATTTACCTAAGTAAAGAAGGAATGTTACAATAAGAACCTGTACGAGTCCTGACATAGATATGTTCATTGTTCAGAATCTGAACAATGAACATAGAGATGTTAGGGCTCGTACAGGCATTCAGATGTCTGCAATTTTTTACTTAAAAATGATAGTAAGAAATATTGTCTTCATTTTAATTCTCTGAATGCAGAATACGGCCACCAGTAAGAAAAATATCTACGAATACGCGTAGGAATACACATGGCGTTGTTGATGACATGCTTACAGGCATTTCAAAGTACATTTAAAGCTGTCAGAGGTCAACCGTACTAGTGTTGCACCAATGACACATTGCCACAAATAGACAGCATATGCCATTTAAATAATGTCTGTAAAAATGTTTTAGGTCAAGAATATTGCAGGAGCATTTGGGAATGAAGTTCTCTGGAGATTCACTGCGGAATTACATAATTTGCAAATAGAGATTGTGTAGGTGCTATACAATATAAATTTTCAAAAGCAGTAGTACCATTTGCATGGATTCAAGAACTTTCTACTTCGCCTTCCTCTTCTTAGGTAGAAATATTTCAATATCCAGTATCCAGGCAGTCTCGCCTCAACAGAGGATGAAGGTGGGTACTAGGGTATCAAAAATTATACATATTGATAAAAGATGGCCATGGAATGGAAAACGTCTGTCTTATTTTTTATGTCATTCTTTTAAAATAATTCTAATAAAATTGTCAAGTTCAATGTCATACTGACATTCTAAGACAGATGGGTTATATTTCATAGCCAACTTTTATCAATACAATTTTTGACATCTCTGTAACAGCTTCCGAGAATACCAATTGTTATTCTCAGACAGCTTAGTACATCAATTAAGCATGTCGATATTATGATGCACGCTGCATGGCAGTTTAGCAATATTATTAACATTTCATTTGAAATTGAACTCTACTACAAGACTAAAACTTCCAAGTTCCAAGCATAACAGTTATTTACACTTTTGGTAATAAAAATTATAAAAGCAATTTCTCAAAACTATGTATAGTAGATAGCTACATTAAATTTAGAAGGGATTAGGTATTTTCTCGACAGATGATATTTCATTTAGATTTCAATATGTTGTTTTTTTTAGAACTGGAAGCAACAAGTACCAAAATCCTTGTCAAATCTGGCAGAATCAAATACTGTACGAAATTTGTTTAAGGATATGCCCTCTCTTACAGCAGATTTTATGATCTCACAGATACGGTGGTTTAGAAGTAAATTAGCAAAAGCGAGACGGTGGACTTTTGATGGTGCTCTAAATATATTTAAGCGAAGTTCGAGATGCTACAATTGACTGCGATCCTTTGTTGCACTCTCACATTAAATGTCATTTGTGAAATACATAACACTCTTGTTATTGTTTATGTCAGCGTTGTTTAAAATATGGGTCAATAAAACTTGTTTTTATTATGCACTTTTAGATTCTTCCGTCACTTATATAAACATGTAGCTCAAATAAACATTTTGAGCATTTACTTATATTTTTGCTGAAAAGTAGATTATTAGTTCTGTTAATTTGATTTGTTAAAAATATATAGAATTTTCTCAACAATAAAATTCACCAAAAAATATGTGCACTCACTCTATATCCCTAGGTTGATTTTTTTAATTACATAATATAAACATTAATAAATAATTGTAGCAATTTCTATTGGAAGAGTTAGTGTGCACTGAGTGTATTCCTATTTTTCATTAACCAACATCAGTAAACAGAGACGAAAATATACTCAGTGCGCACTCTTCCAATTGAAATCGATATTTAATACAGTAACATAAAATGCAATTATTTCAAATTTTTGCGGGAAAATTCCCCAGCGCCATCTACGTTCTCCTTTCATCATGCGAGACAAAACCGGAGCATAGAATGGGATAATATTTTAACACATAGTTAAGTGTCTCAACCTTGCCTCTGGTGTGATGGTCTATCGCCGGTAAACGCTAGGTCCTGTGAGGCTGTGGGTGTCGTCTCACGCAACGGAGTGTGAGGCGGTGCTAAAGCATATGAGAAACCATGTACCCACGCTGTCTTCATTATCGCATTGAACGTCGTATTGAACAGTTCCTAATAATTTAGGCTGCTCAACCTATGGGTCTTGAAGCTTTGTTTTGCCATGATAATTAATAAAACTCAAGGGCGATTCCTAAATAGAGCTTGGAGTAGACTTGCGACTGTTTTTCCATAATCAACTCTACAGTCAGAAAATATAACAACAAGAGTTGTTTAATAGATAAATAAAGTAGATTAGAGAACATAGAACGTGTGCGTATCGACTCCGTAAAAAGTTGCATTCATTACAACTTAAAATCGTCGTGTATAGTTCTGTTTAATATTGGCGTGTGTGTAAAAAATTGTAGTTTTTAGATATTTGAGCACCTAATTGCTTGGAGCGTAACTTGCTTGAATAAATAGTGATTTATGTGTTAACATTCCAAAGTACTTTAGCTTTATTAAAAAAAAAAAAACCTATCAGTAAACCTACTACCTTATCAGTACATACGGAATTCCCTTCTTGGTTTTATGCGTTTTTATTAAGATGTAGCTACAATGCTAAATTTGTAAACAGAACAGGGCCGGACAGAAAACGGTTTGCTGCCTGATGAAATTGATTTTCTGTCTTTATATAGTTTGTATAACTTGAAAATTATAACTATGAATGAGTCATCATGTTCGAAATACCAACGGCAATGTGTTTATAAGCCTAGGCCTAAAGAGGAAGAAACCTTTGGAGCTTCTTGTGACTCCTGTAAAAATTTTATATGCAAACACTGTGCTGAAATTAGTACCACAGAAGCACACGCAATTGCATTAAGTCAGAGAAGTTTATTGTTTTACTGTACCGACTGCAAACAACGTACTATAAAGGAACTACCAAAGTTTAAACTTTTAGTTAAACAACTTGAGAAAGCAAAATCAGAGTCCTTCAAAAAAGCTACTCACGATTCAAAAATCGAGAAAGCATGTGAAGAAAAAACAAGGATACTGCAGGAAGTGATTGATGAACTTAAACTGCAAAATCAAGAAAAGGATAAACAAATAAATAGCTTAAAAAATGGAACACATAACTTGGAAGACTCGGTGTTCAGTACTGAACAAGAGTATATTCGACAAATTAAAGAACATGATAATAAAATTGCTGGCCTTAATATGGAAATTCTTGATATTCTTGAGAAAAATAAGGAACTTTCAAACAAAATCAGTGAGCTGGAAGAAAAAAACAGACAATTGGCTGATAGTGAAAATGAATACAACGCTATTAAGAAAAATATGTTGACCACTATTGAGGTCCTATCAATGGATAATGAAACATACTTAACAGATCTAAAGAATGCAAACTATGAGGTATGTATACTGAGGAGAGAATTTGATCGAAGGATGCCAACTAATAACACTGATAACCTGACTGCAAAGGGTGCAAATATTTCAGAGAATTTTACACCTGCGACCATGGCGTCACCAATAAAAGATTCAACCAATGACTGTGCAAAAATCAAACCAAGATTATTTATTGTTGGTGATGATGCTGGGAAAGACTTGAATACAACTCTGAAAAGATATTTAAATTCACAGCAGATGGACTCAGCAATAGAAAGTTATTTAAAACCAGGTGCGTGCTTTGACAATATCGCTGTGAATATTGCGGGGTTAATTAAAAATTATAATCTGAACGATTTCTTGCTCATTCTAGGTGGTTCAAATGACTTTTTAAATAATAAGTACCCATCCTTTAAATTGTTAGTTAATGTCATCCATCCGTGATTGTTCATTTACCAATGTATTATTGTTTTCCATGCCTTATGTCAAAGATAACAATAAGCTGAATTGTAAAATTTATAAATATAATAATAAGCTGAGTGAGTCTTGTTGCAGGGTTAATAGAGTTGCTGAGGGCATTGTATGCTTTGTAGACATAAATTCTGAAAGGGGTATGAGGTTACCTAATTTTACTTTGTGTGATAAAATTTCCAATGTTATCAAAAATCATTCGCTAGTAATTAACAAAAATTTGATTTTTATTAAAACAGTTGACTCTAGTACAGGTCTATCAGAAGAGCCGTTAGATAATGGTGAGTGTTGTACCCTACCTTTGCAAACTAATAATCAAAATAGTGACAATGTAAATGCAAATATTGCTGCAAATCTTGGGCAAACTTGCGATGATATGATAACAAATGACATTTTTTTAGATGTTCCGCCACCCGAGCAAAAAGCGCCATAACTATAAACTGTTTTTTACTAGTTCTAAATATAAGAAGTTTAAGAAATAAGATCAATGAATTTGAAACCTTTCTTTGTGAGCTGAAACCAAACGTAATTTGCTTAAATGAACATTGGTTGAAACAAGACGAAATAAATTTCTATCATCTTAATAATTATTACCTGGGCGCTTCGTACTGTCGATCCACTCTTCGAGGAGGCGGCACATCTATATATATTAATAGTGACCTTGTTTATTGTAGAGAGTTAGAAACTGTGAATAGGCCAATTCAGAGGGAATGTGAGTTTTGTGTCGTTGAACTGAAATTTAATTGTAAAGCCTATATAGTATTAAGTGTTTATCGCTCTCCCGATAGTAGTATCATTAATTTTATAAGCTTAATGACCCAACTTCTAGATGAAATATATCGCAACGATAGAATTATTTTGGTGTGTGGTGATTTCAACGTCGATTTTGGTGTAGAGGACGGGAACACTGCGGAAATAATAAATCTTTTCACTGCTTACAATCTGATTTCAAATATTAGGGGATTAACTAGGATTACCTCAACCGGTGGTAGACAACTAGACAATATCTTTTCTTGTTTAAGCACTAATGAATATACCAGTCATATAATTGATACTGGTATGTCTGATCATTGCGCACTTATTATGAATGTTAAGGAATTAAAGTATCACAGCGTCAATACTTATAAAAGACATTTTCTGAAGGACGATATTGAATATTTTGCTAATAAGATAGGAAGTGAGGATGTTTATGCCTCTCCTGACGTCGGTAGTCGTTATGAGACATTTGCCAATATTTTTGGGTATTATTTTGATATATGTTTTCCTTTGCGGAAGACCACCACAAAAACTGGTAAAACTTCTAAGCAGTGGGTGACACAGGAAATTAAACAACGGTCACAGGATCTTAGGGACACATATGCTTTATATAAAAGAACCAATAATCCTGAACTACTTCAATTATATCAACAGAGTAAATAAAATCATCAAACAACAGAAAATACTCTTCAATAATAATTTAATCAAAAACTCCTCTAACGTCTCAAAAACTACTTGGTCACTGATTAATAGAGCAAAACAAAGGAAACCGCCAGAAATTGAAATTAAATGTGGTAATTGTATTATTCGGAATCCAGAGGTCCTTGCGGATATGTTTGCAACACAATTTGATTTGTCTGATAGTGTGGCGTCTAGAATAAAGGCAGATTCTTTGGATTTAGATGCTGTGCCATACTCCTTTTTCTTGGAACCCACAACTCCCCCTGAAGTTGCTTCAATAATAAGAAGACTAGAACCGAAATTCTCTGCCGGTATTGATAATGTCCCATCAACGGTAGTAAAGGCAGTATCTGATTATATATGTATTCCTCTGGCCAATTTGATTAACGATTGCTTTGAAAGTGGAGTTTTTCCCGATTTACTAAAAACTGCTAAAATGATTCCAATTTACAAGAAATGAGACAAAAAGGATATTGGTAATTATAGGCCCATTTCATTGTTACCCGTTTTTTCAAAGATTTTTGAGAGGGTTATCTATGTGAGACTGTTGAGCTATCTTTTGAATAATAACCTCTTTTATGTTGGTCAACATGGCTTCATACCCAAAAGATCTACAATAACTGCAATATTTCAATCACTTGACTATATACTTGAACAAAGAGATAAGAAAAAAATCGTTGGCGGAATTTATTTTGATCTTAGTAAGGCATTTGATCTGATAAATCACGAGCTACTACTGCTCAAACTTGAGTTTTTGGGTATTCGGGGAATTCCAAACGTTCTGCTTAGATCATACCTGAACAACAGAAAGTTCATTGTTGCCATCAATTCAGGAACCGGTGGCAGCAGAACGATATATTCGGATACAAGAAGTGTGACCGGGGGAGTTCCCCAGGGATCCATACTGGGCCCCATCCTTTTCTTAATGTTTGTGAATGACCTTCATAAACAGATTAACTTGACTGCCTTATACCAGTTTGCCGACGACACTTCTTGTATTGTGTCTGATCTTAGTGTATCTGCCCTTTCAGGTCAGATTGTCGATGTCATGAGCAGAATGTCAGACTGGTGCATGAAAAACCATCTTCGCCTTAATATAGATAAAACTGCTTTCATTCTTTTTAGGCATGGCAATGATGAGGCCCTGCAGGTTGAAATTAACAACGTAAATCTTAATAGTTCGGAGTGTGTTAAGTTTCTTGGAGTGATTGTCGACCAGAAGCTGCAGTGGAACCACCAAGTTAATGCAATTCTGTCTAGGATAAGCTCATCTTTATATGTCATTAGGTACTTGAGGGACCAGATGGGCCTGAATAGCATTCTTATGTTTTATCATGCTTGTATTCAGTCTATAATCTCTTACAGTATAATTTTCTGGTATCGCACTTCCGTTCTTCATTCAGATAAAGTTTTTATTGCTCAAAAAAAGGCCATCCGACTAATGCTGGGAATGGGGTACCATGAGTCGTGTAGAGGTAAGTTTAAGCAGCTGAATATTATGACTGGGCCATCTTTGTATATATTTAACACCGCCCAGTTCACCAAAAAAAAACCTGCAACTATTCATAAGAAATGGTGACTTGTATAGTGATATGATAACTCGTGGTAGAAATGAATTAAGCGTTCCTGTCCACTACACCACACTTTACGATAAGAGCCCACTTATTGGGTGCATTAAGGTGTATAATGCCCTACCTTCGAACCTGAGGCATGAGCAGTGTGAAAGTAAATTTAAGGCTCGTTTAAAAAGGTTTCTAATTGATAAGGAGTATTACTCCCTTCATGATTTCTTAAATGGTGCCTAGAGTCTAACTCCTCCTTTGTCTTAAATTACCGAAGTAATTGTGATTGTTTTGTTTATCGTACAAAAAAGGGTGAGTAACTTTTTTTAACTCCTTTTTTTTCCTTTTTTATATGTTTCCTTTCTAAATGTACTTATTAGATTATATGTTGTTTAATAATTAATAATTTAATAATTTATTTGACATTTCATGTAATTTAGAATTAGATTACTGTATGACTTTGTCGATGTTCATTTTATGAATTTTTTATGGCAATAAACGTATTATCTTATCTTATCCTAAATAAAATCGAACTTAACTCTTGACGTGAACAAGGTCGCTGGCACCAACTGCTTCCATTATATATAAGATGCCATGCATATCAATTGTCCCTAAGAATTAACATTATACTTTCACATTTTGCATATTCTTATCTGCAAAACATTTCCTACCTAACGCATTTAATGGTTCAGCTGCATCCAAAATAATAAAATGTTTATTAGATTAGTTCTACAATAAGAAAATCATAAGGTTCTTATAAAGCACTATCACCTTAAGAGATATAAAGCTAAGAAATGGGGTGAATCCAGGAAGTAGCTGAAGAAACATTAAAACATTTAGTTACTGAATTTTAAACGTTGGCAAGGATAAGAAAAATACATTTCGAGAGGCGGCAAAAAGATTCAGCCGAGAAATATGTATGTCTTTACAAGACATGCTGTGTTGCCAGAGCCAACCTAAGAAATGGGATTCCTACATTTTCAGACTCGCGGTCTACGTGCATGTGATACCCTGCTCACATGATTTCTATATAAAATGTCTAGAACCTTTAGCAGAAATCATCAAGTCAGTAACATAAAGAATATTTAATCACATTTTTGAAGCACCAGGTGGTATTATTTGAACTTTCGTTCTAATCAAAACTAATTCATACAGCCTGCCCTTGCATTTCAAGAATTAGTTGGATGATGACAGATATCACAAATAATAAAGTACATTCGTTCCTACCTAATCAAGGTTGGTAAAGCGCCATCTGGAGCACAGGTTTCCTCAAAGATCTTCTCCAAAATCGTCTCAGGCAATCTTGAGGGATCCCCCCAAGAACTTTGTTCTAGAGGTTCATCATTTTGGGTGCTGGTGACGTCATTATCGGTGGTGGTGCTGGATCGGCAGCGTTTAGGTTTCTTTTCATAGTCCGAGTTGTCGTCTGAATAGGTTTTGTGCTTTTTCCGGCGACCGGATTTTCTCCTATTGGGGGCAAGCTAAAAATGTGTAAATTATGTCAAAAACGAGGAGAATTATCTATCTAATCTCAGGGTAGGCACCAATATCAAAACATAAAGTTCCTTAACTTTTACATGTTGTCTAAGTAAAATTACATTAATCCATAGTTGTACAATTTAAGCCACAAAAAATTTTATAACCCCTTAGGTTTGCGCTTTTAGATTGTAATAGATTTACAAGACATGCATTAATTCTCAAATTATCATGATTATCTGAAAAAAGAAACACTTCCTTACTATTTTGTTTGAAAACTGAAATATTCAAAACATAGTATAAACGCCAAATAAATGAGAAACCACTTCTTGTTCACAGACTACATACAATACCTCCTACAACAAGGCCAGACGGCTTACGCGTGACGTCATCAAAAGTGGTCTTAACTTATTTACAGGCGTATATTGAAATGTGCAATTTCTTTTAAAATTTCACAGTTAAATAGACATTATCCTTCGCATCTTCGCCGTCCCTCATTACACTTTGTAGTATACAACTTTTTCCCAATCGGTACAATTTTTAAAGAAGTTATCTAAAAACATGGTGATTCAGCCGACCCTGGCTAGCCGCTCGAGCTTATCGCCTTGATGCGTCATTACAATTTTGTACCGATCGGTGACAAGCAAGAATCCGTAAATCGGTTCTTTCTTTTGGTTTTAAGAAGAAAAATGCCTAGAAATCGTATTTCAAGTACAGTGTATGTGTCTCGGTATGTGTAGTGATATGTCTTGCTCGCAAAGGAGGCGAAAAAAGGGAGCAATATTCAACGGAAGAAGCGAATCAGGGGGTGAGTACACATAAGATTATATGCCAAAATTTCAAATGTACGTAAATACCTGGTGCTCTTATATATATAAAAACAGAAACTGTCTCTCGTATAAAAGCATGATGTGTATAATACTAAGCTACCTTAGTATTATGAATAAATATGACACTTGTAACCCTTAATTTTTTACCTAATAAAATTAAAATGGAAAATACTCTCAAACTTCTAAAACTAACTATATTAGAATAAAATAGAGTGCGAACGGGTTACAGTCAAAAATTACTAACAAACTGTTATTTATATACGAGGGCATGACAAAACATTGTTACATTTGTCGTCTGTGCACAATTATACACAGAATCAAACAATATATTCGGAATTGAAATATATTATATCGAAATGAATATAAATAATAAGCAAAAGTTAACGATACGAGCTATTCGAATCGTTCTCTAGTAATCTCGTCTAATCGTAATCGTACATCCTACCAAAGCAATACTATTCAATCACAAAAAGTGGTTACATAACACAATCAAAAGGCTGACTAAGGAAATATACCGGTTGGCCTGCACATTTATTAATGTTTTACATAGAATAAAACGTTTTTACCATATAAAGGAATATAAAAAATAGAAACTAATGGTTATAATGCCTTCGTATTATTATCACGTTTTCGATAATTGATCCCCTTATGGGCCACATGTGGGACTATAAACTACAATTCGATTTGATGCAAATATTGCAAAAAACAAAAAACTAAAAGTTATATTTAATCATGATCCATTTATCTACAGGATAATAAATAAAACTTAAAAATCAAATATTATCATAATAATTTCAAAGGATGTTCATAGCCACAATACTAGAGAGTTTATAAGAAATCGTACTGTTATTATTACTAAAATGTAATTATCCCCAATACCAGTGTTAAAAACACTGTCTAGAGGATTAAGGACTATGTATACTGTAATTATTATTATTACTGCATTAATAAATAATTTTCAAAAAAAAAAAAAAAGAAAAAATTTAAGTAAGTTGAAGAGTGCCCTTTTCTTACGAAATTAACCATTAAAAACTAGCCACAAAGGCAAGCTGACTCATAATTTCGGAGCGACTAAAACCCAAGTTGGGTATTATTATAGCTTTGCATGCCCCACCGTTCGCTTTGCTCGCAACGGGGGATCAATCAACAAGAACTAACCAAGTGCTAACCAAAACTAACCCAAGGCTAACCCAAAGTAACCCAAAATTAAGGGAAAAAGGTAAATTAATAGAAAGTTTGCTAGGACGTAGACATGGATTCGTGTCGCATCGCGCGCAGTATTTTGGATTACAACTCGGGATTTAGCCGCTCGTTATAAATTTATCGGAATGTTATCGTTCGGCTTTGTCGAAGCGATGTATACCGGAACGCATTATTTTTAAACAATTCGTGTTGATATGAGCCGACCGGTGAGGGAAAAAATTGGAGTAAACATTGCTTGCAGGAGATGTTAATAAATAATATCAATACCTATTTACAAATTCGCATTTGCAGATGCGAATAACTTTAACTAAAATTGGCCTTCACATTTTGCAGATGTGAAGGGCCCCCAACAGCCTCCACGTCAGTAGGTGTATTATGTTGGAGTGGATAGAGGCACACTATATCCCTACATTTGCCGATGTAAAGGATATATGTATTGACAAAAATAAAACTGTATAGTGCTATGTATTTGCAGATACAAACACAAATAACCACCAAAAACAAATAACCACCATACTATTGCAACCCTCTTACATAAAATCATTGCATTGGAGGTAGCGAATTATTACACTCTTGGTTTCTGTTCAAAACAGAAATTACAGTATTTGCAGATACTGTAAATATCGTTGCATTTGCAGATGCAGACGAAAGCATAACCAGGGTTAAGCAGCAAGCAAAAAGGTGAATAGTTCGTTGTATTAGCAGATACAATCGATCGTACCCACTGTCTGCAATTGCAGTTGCAGGGAGTGAACATATGCATGAACCTATTTTTCTGTTCAAAAACAGAAATTGCAGCATTTGCAGATGCTGTAACTAGGCTAGTAGATCGTTGCATTTGCAGATGCAATCGATATAATAAGTAGCAAAACCAAGGAAAATCTTTTGCATTTGCAGATGCATTAGATGATCCTCTCACGCTAGCGGAGGAAATAACTTATCCGAATCAAGACTTACCAACATCAGAAGCACCAGATGGTCCTGAACAAAGTAAAG
>MU183658.1:73512-134441 GCA_016904865.1 Pissodes strobi | reverse complement strand
CGTCGTGTTTTGAAATATGTCGCGCGTGCTTTAAAGGCCCTCTTATACACTTATATCATAATATACTATTATGCAAAACTATGATGCCGTCTTCTCTAATTTGATGTAAATCATAGATTAGTTCGTAGTATCATGATTTGTCTATGAGGGTTTTTAATTGTCAATAAGGCTTGAATTGAATTGAATAAATAAGACGTTTTTTTGTATCATGCCATAATATCGGTGCTTAGAAATCACAACTACAGAGGTAATATATTTTAAAATTGTGTATTTATTTTGGGTCAAATTAATTTTCACGTAATACTGAACATTTATGCAACAAATTATCATCAAAAACTTTGCAATCTTACAATTGCGGAACTTTGTAGACACAACTAAGTGTTCTATTATGCTCCAATTCAGTCAGTCTTGCCCTATGGGTTACTTGTATGGGGTAACTAGCAGTATTTCTAGAGTACTGATAGCCCACAAGAGAATTATTGAATGCATGTTTGAATTGACTCTCCGGGCATCTGCTAATGAAATTTTTATGGCCCAAAGAGTACTACCTACAATGTGCGTAGTATTTGTTTACAATTTAATAATATTTTTGAGCACCTGAGAAAAGCTTCACGGTTTCCACGGATAAACAATTTTCTGCGAATCGTTCCTAAGTATCCCTATGAAAAAAACTGCAGTAGAAAGCCAGTTGAGATTGAGCCACTCCATAATAATGTCACAAAACCTCCATGAAAATTCATATTTTCTTAAAGAGGTACTTGCACTTTCATTTATATACATAAATTTGGTGACTACTGATCACAATATACTTAGAAAATACAAGTAAACTCACATCAACTCACATGACATTTCAAGATACACAGAGAAGCAATATTTATTAAGAACTCTATCTAGATCAGGCAGATCACATAATTTTATATTTATATTGACTAAAAGAGATTTCCTGGCATTAGGCTTTAGTACTTCTTGAAACATTCTTTCATTCATAATGAGACAACTTAATAAAAGGCAAACTGCCTTCATTCATATAATGAACTAGGTATCCGTCATTAGATCGAGTGCTTTGTTTCCCAGAAAATATCACTCTTCTACAACAGCTGTGATAGATGGGCACCATTAAAATCGTCGTTAATTAATCGTATCCCAATTTGTGATCTAAAGAATTTTGAGAATTCTGGAAGAGATGCTAACAAAGATAACATTCGCAGCATCCCCAAAACATAAAATACATACCTGACTGGTCAAGGAAGCCCGCATCACCGTCCTTCAAACATCCGTCACTATCCTGAGTCCTCTGCCCACCCACACATTCTGCACTTTCACATGAAGCCTCTTTTGAGAGATCAGCGTCCATGGCAATGCTCTCATTATCACAAACATTATTATTAGGAAGATAGTCCTCAAAATTGGCGCCGTTGAGTAGGCAGCCTTTAAGGTCCAATTCCTGCGATTTGAGGTCTGTCTTCACTATATTATTTGAGCAGGGCGAACTGAGGCCAGAACTACCACCACTGGTTCCACCGGTGTCTGGCATGGGTGGTATGGGGTTGTAATACTCCATTGTCTCAGAGGTGATAATGCAGGAGAGTATAGTGATGGAGCTGATACTATTCACATTGTGAACAGTTCAAAGATATAGTAGACGTATCACCAACTCTTCACATCTGACAAATACTTTGCTAGAAATAACATTTGAAATTAAAATTAAACAAGAACGGCATATCTACAGTACAGCCTAAAAAAACTTGATGATTAAGATTCCAGTTATGCAGATTATTTTGTTTAAACTAGGAAAGGAAGGAGACTACGGGCCGGGGTACAGAAAAGTGGTTTGAAATACAAATGGGAAGAGTCCGAAAATCAATACTCAATCTTCCTATAGCTGCCCTAGATTCCTCCCAGTTTATTTTATTTTTTTAACTCGTTTAAGGCATATATTTGAAAAACATAAAATAAAATGTGTTGTATATAGAACCAGACAAAACAAAATACGAAGTAACAGTAAAAGTATATGATAGTGTTGTAGCAGGCAGTTTTGTCGAAGAAAAAAGATACTACAAATGTATAAATAAGAACATTAAATTCAATATTTTATTTTTCCTTAGTCCTGTCACTAATTATGATGTGGATAGTATTATTGGAAGACCTAAGAGATCGAATACTGCAGAAGTTGATGAGTTACCAACATAATGCTTAGAACGTTTAAGGAAAATTTTACACCAGTCCTGACTTTTTTAATAAATATAATATTTTATAACTGGTTTATTTCTATATAAATTAAAAATGGTTTATACAAAAAAGAAAATTAGCTTCTTATAAAACCACAGATCTATCAGTCTCTTATCAAGTATATTTAAAGTTATTAAACTTGCAATCAAAGATTAATTAAGCAGTTTTTCGAACAATAAGTAATGGGTAAGTTGCTTTCTATGTCTCCGCATAGTTTCACTAGGGGACTGAGTATGGAGAGAGCCTTATGTTCTCTTTTACAGTCTATTATTTTTCATTGGATCAATTTGCTGGAGCCTGGTCTTTTTGTAAATTTCTGCTGTGCTATTAATTGGGTGAATCACAGTTTACTTCTTGGAAAACTGGAATGGTCTGGTATAAGAGGTCTACCACTTCAACTTTTTAGACCTTATATGTGAAACAGATGTCAATATGTCCAAATAAGTAATGCCAAGGGAAAAACTATAATTATATCTCAAGGGGTCCCCCAAGGATTAAACCTTAAAATCTACATAGCATTAAACTTTTTAAGGGAACTTTCAGTGAAATTATTTTGCCAACCAAATACTAAGATACTGGGGATATAGACTAATGATAGGCTTCAGTAGGGCGTTTATTTTGATTCGCAATACCCGAAACTTCAGAGCATTTGTTTTGCTCTTAATTGGAATTGCAACTGTCCTCCTCTGGCACTTTATCATGCAAATTTTCATTACCCTTAGATATGGTACAAAAATATACTCTGTTGAGGCAGAAGTATCCAGTCAGAATTATTTTTACACTTGAACGTGGAGTGACACGTAAAGATGTGCTGAAGGCGGGTAGAATTTGGCAGTGTTATAGACGTTATATTATTAGGATTATATATGTTTATAGAAACAGGACACATTTTGAAAGTGAATCTCAACTATACAACATAAGAGGTCAATATAGACTAATATCATCTAACTTCGGACAGCAAATTTCCAAAAGCTTTTTTACTATGATGGTTATAAACTTTTTAACTCTGAATGATCATATTAGATCAACACCTAGTAACTATACTTTATATAATTATTAAAATATAGTCACTCGAATCCAGTTGACAGCAAATGGATGCCTCAAATAGTAATTGTTCAAGCATATAACTATAATTTTAGGATACCTACTCAAAAAGCATAAATGGTCAATGTTGATATATAAATATAATAAAATATCATCACAAGTTACAAAGAGACAAACACAGGAACTCTCCCAAATTGTGCGAGAAATATTCTTCTATTTATTTACTTATTGCAAAAACTTACAGAGTTGTAAGCTCCAAATAGTACAAAACCTAATTACTAGAATACAGTACGAAACCTAATTACTACAATACAATAATGAGTTAACAATAGCATTCTTAATTCTACCTTTGCAGACTTCAAAACTGCACCCAAAAATATCAGTATTCTCAAAGCACTCATTACAATTTCTCATTAATCTATCCAGAAAAAACTGGGTGCCACATTTCGTTCGATGATATGCTATTTGGATCAGGTTCCACTATCCTGTGAATCTTTGAAGTATGTGAAAAGAAATTGTAATTGCAGTAACTGACTGCATTCAATCTGACCAGCCATTAGTTTATGCAAAAAGAATGCCAATGAATTATGCCTACATTGTTAAAGGCTGTCAAGACTTGCCAGTTGAATGTGAGTCTGATATGGCAGTCCACTATAAGGAAATCTTAGCTAAACAACAAAAACTTTACAAATTTGTTGTGAACTTGTTTCAAATGGTGGATATGACCATTGTACATGGGACACCATATGATACAAGTTTACTCTATGCTATGGATAAGACAACTGTACAATGAACTGATGGTTCTAGTATCACAAAAGTTTAGACTGGTGTGTCGCAGGAAACCCAATATTTGTGAAGCTTTCAAGACTATTCCGTCGATACGCATTATTGGTGCTCTAAAGTACATCTACGTCTGTAATACCGCATCACCTTCCATTTAGAAACATTAGGTACTAAAAAGTTAGTAACACCAATTTACAAAGTTCAACAGGTGCCCCTGAACAGTCACACAGTGTTCAACAGAATCAACGGCACATGAACTGACGCAACAGATGTCCCATCAGAACGGTACTCTTTCCTCTGTCTAGATTTTCCAGTCTCTTCAAAACCTTCCTGAGTGGTTCATCAGACTGATACACTCTGTTTCCATTACTCCAGGAGTCCAATAAACCTATTGCATAGCAAGCTTTTGTTATCAATAAAATGTCCACCTTATACCTGAAAACCCCATGTTGCTTCACTTGAATATACAGGGTGGCGCATCGAAAACGAAACCGGGGTATTTACTGGCAGCTCAGTTCTTTTTTGAAAAAACGCTCAGACCCGTCGATTTTGTTTTCGTGTGGGACACAAAATTGGAAAAAAAACACGTTTACACGTGCAGCCCCCTTAGGCGGGGGCGGCACCCCCCCTAAAATATTAAATGGAACTGTATATTATTGCATATTTGGATTTTGCGGACAATTCTAGACACATTTCATGAATAATATACAATACCTATCTCCAACTGTTTTTGAAATATTGACAGTTTAAAGTCAACTATTTACCAAGTTTGGCACTATTTTGGTTTTTCATAAGCTATCATTTGACACTAATTTTTGATTTAACCAGCGGTTAAGAAATTCCGCTTAAATTTAACCTCTGGTTAAATCTAAATTTAGACTCTTTTTTTTTCAAAAGTTTTTCGCCGAAAACAACGTTTCTCTAACTTTTTTTTTGTATTATTAATTTTCTTTATTTCCTTTTATAATACTCTTATTAACTTTCCAAACAATTTTTTACGTTTTTTTTTCAATTTTTTCAAAAATATTTAGGTATCTGAGAATGTGAAGGGTGGGGGTATAATTCCCCCCCCCCCCCCTCCCCACTTTCGATCCGAGGCTCTGTTGCAGAGATATCGGCAAAATCAGTTTTTCTCCAAAATCTCCCCTCTATGTCTAGGTCTCTCTTTTATGCTGCCAGCCTCCTCAAACCTTTTTACTATTCTCTGAACGGTTGCGGCAGAGATTGGATGTCAATTTGGAAATGAACTGTTAAATAAAATAGTGACCTCTGTGTATGTCCTAACACAATATGCATAACCGCGCATCATAAGTAATGTAATTTTCTCCCTTTCAGTTAAGTGAACCATTTTAAACCGTGATTTTAGACTCTATGATTTCAGACAATTATTATTAATGTATTGATTATCATTGTCAGTGTCCAACCTGTGATACATTTGAAAAAATACCAGAACTTTCATTGGTGTAATATTTTTTTTACATGGGATACATTACCTGCTCTGACTTACTTTCAATTTCAGATCCTGATATTTTAGTACCAGTATACAGCAAATTTAGCAGGGAATCCAATAAAAAGAAATACCCAATTTTTCTAAAAAAAACTAAGTTTTATACTTTCAGGACCCCTTTTCAAGATATTTCAATTATCTTTGGAACTCGGCATGTTCCCTGATTGCTGGAAATCTAGCTATGTGTCTCTGATCTTTAAGTCTGGCAGTAGATCTGTTATAAAGAACTATCGATCAATTAGTAGTTTAAGCACAATTCACAATATGTTTGAAAGTATTGTGACTGACTATCTCTCATCGGCATTGAATGGAGTCATTATGGGTCCACAGTTTGGTTTCTTAGCCAAGAAACCAACTGAGCTTAATCTCCTCCTTTACACTGATTACTTGTCGGCCGCCTTGGAGGGTGGGTGTCAGGTTCATTCGATCTACACAGACTTCTCCAATGCATTTGGACTTGGACACAGTTCCTTGTAGAGTTTGTAATTGTGATTATTTTTCTTAAATGATTTTTTATGTTTTAGTATTAGTGTTTTAAAATTTGTTTTGTTTTCCTTTATAACATGCTGGATGCACTATTGTAAATTGGGCTAAGCCCCTTAATAAATAAATAGTTAAACAAAGTGGGTATCCCACTTAAAAATAGAAAGTTGACAGTAGATTTCTCGAAAGTGGGACATCTGACGATGCCAGATGGTACTTTCAGCGAACGTAGAATGTTGTTTTCCCTCTAGGTTTCAAATTTCACACAGTGTGAACAAAAAATTCGTGAGATAATTGGACATTGCGGAACTTTTGGGACACACTGTATGATAAATGAAGAAGACTACCTAGTAAAACACTTGTTTGTATATTTAGTGCCACTAATTCAGTACATGTTCCCAGTGACCCAACATCACTTTTTTTATACATTTTGTAACGTAGGACAGGAACCAAAAATGAATATTTCCATGAACACTGCAATTTCACAGCTTTTTTATTAAGATGTGATGATTTAGGCTCTTAAAAAACCTATGACAAGTTGAGCATGACTTATTGAGATGATTTATAATATTTTAATTTATTGTTTGTAAGCCAAGTTAATGCAATGCAATGCAAGACTTAATCTATACTTCAGCATATGCCTACAATATAATTTTTCCAAAATATACCTGAACTAGGTACTTACTTTTAGAGTTCTCAAAAACATTGCTAGATGAAGTCAAAAATGTCTAGTTTAAAGTCCACGAGGCACGAGGCAACATACAGAGACATATACATAATTAAATACAAGTTTAAATCTGTAAGTATCCCACGAAACTACTAGAAATATCATGGAAATACTTTCAAGAATTTGGTGAATGCTTGCAGCTAGCAATTTTGATTTATTTATTAGATTATAAATCAGAATGTAGGTAGTATAAAAGAACTGTAAACAATAAAGATCATTTTTTACTTTTACTTAAATTAAGTACTGTAACAATATCAATCTCAATATTAAAATATACTTAGGTATTGCATATTAAAAATCAACTTCTTCACATTATTTTAGGTAAGTACGGTAGGTACATTAACAAATTATTAACTATCCATGTAATCAAAAGACGTTATGAAACAAAGAAGAGGCACAACTGAGGGCATCATGTCAGTAATGTGTCAATTATTTCTAAAATAGATTTACCGAGAGGTAAGTGTATTATACAAGAATATGATTGCACACAGAATACAGAAAATGTCAATCTGTAATATTCTGTAATACAAAACACTAGGTGGTATATAGTTAGCAGAAGTATGTTAAAAACCCATAATTAATTGTTTAACAGAGAAAACTAAACCCATACGATATGAAATAATTTAGAGGAATTTCCAAAAAATTTACCATAATAACAAAATAATTTTAAATAAATCAAGATAAACCAGAAATCAATCTTTTGCATTTGAATTCCGCGCTATTTTCTATGTAGTCCACAAGTCGTAAACAATCAAAATTGACAGATGAAATAAATAACTCGGAAATTTTTACATTTTTCGAAAATGTTCGCAACACATTTCCAATTGCACTTGTATCTACTGGTAAGTAAGGAAAATTTCTTTAGGAAGACACTGTTTTATCCATTCTTTTAGGAAGAAAATCGTTATCAAACAAATGGATTTCTGGCAATTTATGAACAAATAGCCATATTTAAAGACCTACCTATTAGTTTTTAAGAAGCATCACCACCGTGTGAGCACAATCACATCACTTATTCACGTTAATCACGAATACAACACTGAAAATTTCGCTTTTTGGGAAATTAAAGTTGTTGACCTTGTTATACGGCAGGGAAAATGCTTATTTTTTATTTTTAGTTGATTTGATTGTTTAAAGCGCCATCTATAAGGCCGATTTACGGTTGCTGCCACCTCTGGACGGTATTACGCACTGCTCGCAGAAAGAATACTATATCTCAAGAATCGTAAATTAGAATTTACTACAACGTCTTTAAGATACCTTACAGTCATAAGCCACTATGCTATATTAGTCGCTTCTGATTGGTGGATTAACGTTACTTTCACTTTATCTACAGTCGACTCAGTTCATTCTACTAGATTTAAGTGGTCTAGCGGTCCGATTCTGCGATTAGAACGTGGACGTCGCGCGTTCAATTCCCGTCGAGGCCCATATATGTTTTCCTTATTTTTTTATGGTTATTTTTGTTTCTTTTTGTAAATTTGGGTTAGTTTAGGTTAGTTTCAGTTAGTTTTGTCTAGTTGCAACCTGAAGCGAGCGAAGCAAGCGGAGGGCATGCCTTTAGAGTTAACAGTACTCCAAAGTGACGATTCTTTACGGTCATACGGCACTATGCTATATTAGTCGCTTCTGATTGGTGAATTGCCGTCACTTTCACTTTATCTACGGTAGTCAGTTTATTCTACCAGATCTAAATTGTCTAGTGGTCAGATTCTGCGATTGGAACGTAGAGTACTGTTAACCATGGGCGCAGACAGGATTTTTTCTCAGGGGGGGGCGAGCCGTAGACAAGACCGCAGTAGTGGCACTTGGAGCGGAAAATTTTGGAGGGCCACGCCCAATTTTTACACAAAAGTCATGAGTCGGTGAAATTCCCAGGGTAGAATAAACTGACTCGACCGTAGATAAAGTGATGAAAGTGACGTTAATCCATCAATCAGAAGCGACTAATATAGACAGCATAGTGGCGTATGACTCTAAAGGATCTTAAAACGCTACTCCATTGTGACGATCCTTTACAGTCCTACGCTACTATGCTATATTAGTCACTTCTGATTGGTGGATTAACGTCACTCTCACTTTATCTACGGTCGAGTCAGTTTAATCTACCAGGTCTAAATGGTCAGATTCTGCGATTGGAACGTGGACGTCCCGCGTTCAATTCCCGTCGGGGCCAACGAAAGGTTTTCCTTATTTTTTTTAAGGTTATGTTTATTTCTTTTTGTAAATTTCGGTTAGTTTAGGATAGTTTCAGTTAGTTTTTTTTGTCCAGTTGCAACCCGGAGCGAGCAAAGCGAGTAAGTTTTACTTACCCGTGAGGGTACCGTTACCTGTTATATGGCTAAAAAAAACGTCAACGTTGTCCAAGTATCGAAACATGCACACTTGGTGCACTTCACGATACCTTTTAGACAACGAAGTAGTACTTCCACGGTAAGAACTACAATAACTACTACTTGTTTGGCTCTCCGGGGGAATCGAACCCGGTACTCCCGCGTGACAGGCGGGGATACTGACCACTATAACCACCGGAGAGATAACTCAAAAGGCAATCAAAAGGACATATCGAAAGGGAGGAATTTAGTACATATATATTTGAACATTTATAATTTTTTTGTGTATGCTAGTAATAAATTATTTAATTATCATTTTTTCCTTTTGGAATTTTACTTTTTTAACATTCTTGTGTTTAAATTCTATAATAAAATATAGTTAGCAGGCCCGTATTTAGGTATCCATAAATTCAAGTAAAAACAGCATTATGCTATGGTATATCTATGGAAATCTCGAAAAGCGTAAGGGATGCGAAGATTCGGAAGATTGTCAGCACCTTAGATGATATTGGGGTTAAAAATAATTCAAGGCTTTATCTTTTACATGGAAGATAATTCAAAAGACAAACAAAAAGACATATCGAAAGAGGACAATATGTATTAACATAAATTTGAACATTTATAATTGTGTATGCTAATAATAAATTGCCTTAGTTCTCAATTTTTTTTTTTAGTATTTTACTGTTTTAATATTTCAGTTTTTATTGGAGTTAATAAGAAATTAATTTACGTGTCTCTATTATGCTGTAAATTAGACAAGTTATTTAATTAAATGCAACAATTTAGATTTTAAATTCAATGTCTATAATAAAATATAAGTTAGCAGGACCGTATTTAGACATCCATAAATTCACGTCTATCTTTGGAAATCTCGAAAAGCGTAAACGATACGAAGATTGTCAGCAAGGTCTCCGGACTTAACACAGGCCGACGTTTTATTATGAGAAATTTTGAAATATAAAGTTCCTTGTTCCTTGTTGTTCCTTGTTTGTTCAGCCCCCCTTTCCGGGAATCAATGGCTTTGCTCCTAGGCAATACGCCAGCACCGCCCTTCGTCTAAAGGCTTGCGTTCCTAGGAAACGTGACGGTGACGGGACGGAAGCTTGGCGTGAAAACGACGGTGCCTTGGCACGTTTCGCTGGCATCCCGCCTGGTCACAGTGCATTCCTAGCAGGCAGAGTGTCCGCACGCCGACGCGACGCACAGAAGATCATTTTTATTATCTAGCTGATAAATAGTCTAAATTTTGACCTTCAACCAGAATTAAAATATTGGTACAAATTTGCTGCTAGGTAGGCAAGGAATTCCCCGAAACTCATATAAAGTCGTTCAGGGCAGGTAGGCAGTCAGTGACGCTTTGAATAAAACGTGTAAATGTACAGAAAATGTGTTAAACGCATCAGTCTTACTTCGTTCGCCTAAGTAAAACGATCGTTGTGTTATTTCAGTTTTGTGATTTAAACTTTTGTTGCTTGGTGATTTATTGTAAAGGTATGTACTCTTTTAAACCCAATATTTTTTATTTTCTCTGCTATAGATCACTAGTAATTTTTGCTTCGAAACTGTGTCCTTTCAATATGTTATTTTTAAAGGTATTTTCAAAATTTAGACGCCTGGCAATATACAGATTTGGCCGGATTCGATCGGATTTATTTTTTTTTAATCAGCATTTATCTCAGAGCCTAGTGAAGACAAATTTGTCTGCAGCGGGTTGCACCGAACTGACATTTTCTTGTTGTTTCAGAACCATGCCTATATCAAAGAGGGAGCTTTTTTTAGTTTGATATAATGAAAAGGAAAGCGAAAAGAAAAATTCTTCCGTTCTTGCATATGTTTTGAATAAACTAGGGATTAACGAGTCCGAGGAAGATATAAATATTGTTAATACTAAAAAAATAGTGAAAAATTTTTTAAGCAAATTAAGCGAAAAATGGAAAAGTTGTCACAGAGTACTACAAAGATTTGAGGCGCGTCAGGCGGAATGGTTAGATGAAAATATTGTATTTACTTTTCAAAAAACATCAGCGGACTCAATAAAACCCGGCAGACCGTCAAAAGACTTCTCGGAATTAAGCAGTCAGTCTAAAAGACAGAGGATTGCACCGTTATTAGAAAGTTATAGTACCGAACAACTAACATTTGCCGCTAGTACAAGCCTTCAAAAATCTGGTCTAAGAGATGCCGCTAAAATATTAAAAACAGTAACTGAAAATTCGCCTACACGAGCAACACAAGTAAAAAAATTAATATGTACCACGAGTTCGATTCCCGTTAAATACACGCCTGAAGAGGCTCTTGCATTGTTCGTAGATGGACGATATACGAAACATTCGTACATTTTAATGCAGTCTGGAGCAAAACAACGTAATGCTAACATCTATCCTTCCTACCACGCCCTTCAAAAGGCAAAAAAGGACTGCTATCCAGATGAAAAATCAATGAAAATATCGGATGTATGCGGCGAAGTCAAAATTCAAGCTTTGGTGAATCATACATCAACTAGGATTGTGATGTTTCAAAAAAATGTTTTAGAGTCGAAAATATCAGAAATTCAAAAAGGTGTGACTCTTATTTATAAGTGGGGCTGCGATGGAAGCGCAGGTCACTCCACCTATAAACAAAAGTTTAGTAGTGAAGGAAGTGAAACTCGCACGGACTCATATTTATTTGCAGTTTGTCTTGTACCTCTAAGACTTCAAACAATGGACAATGAAGTTTTATGGAATAATCCACGCCCTTCTTCGACGAGGTTTTGCAGGCCAATCAAAATTATGTTTGAAAAAGAAAGTGCTGAGCTTTCGAAGAAAGAAATCCAAAATGTGGAAGACCAAATAAAAATCATTTTGCCAACAAGTGTTGTGATTTGTGACCAGGAACTGAACATTAACCATTTGTTTAAGTTAACTATGATAGACGGAAAGATGTTTAGTGTCATCACCGATTCATCTTCTCAAACATGTGGGATATGTGGAGCAACCCCGAAGACTATGAATAATTTAGATGAAGTATGGAAACGTGTTCCCAAGGCTCAAAACCTAGATTTCGGAATGTCTACTTTACATGCTTGGATAAGATGTTTCGAAGCTTTCCTTCACATTTCTTATCGTCTTAACATACAAAAATGGCAAATCCGTGACCCTGCAGATAAAATTATAGTGAATGAACGTAAAACAGAAATAAGAGAAAAATTAAGATCAGAAATGGGACTATTAGTAGACATTCCGAAACCTGGTTTTGGTACTACCAATGACGGTAATACTGCTAGGCGTTTTTTTAAGCAGGCTTTTCTCGCAGGGTCTATTACGGGCATAGATGTAGGCTTAATAGAACGATTTTCTGTGCTATTACGAGCAATGTCTTCTGGATATGCAGTAAATATAGATGCTTTTAGAGAGTATGCGAAAGAAACGTCCCAAATATACGTTGCACTTTATCCATGGTATTTTATGCCCTCTAGTATTCATAAAATACTTATTCAAGGCGCAGATATCATACAAAAAGCCGTTCTTCCAATTGGAATGTTTTCGGAAGAGGCCCTCGAGTCAAGGAACAAAGATTTTAGAAAATATAGAGAATTTAATACCCGCAAATTTTCTCGAGAAAAAACAATGAAGGATTTGTTTAATTCATTGTTGTTCTCATCAGATCCTCTCATATCAAGTTTATCCAAGTCCAACTCTGCTGTACGTTCCTATCGAGAGCCCCTTGATAAGAATGTAATCCAGTTATTGTCTGATCCTGCACTTCCTGCTTTTACAGTTGCCCCAGAAACATCTGATGAATCAAATGAGGAATACTCAGATATTGAATAAGAATATGTGTGTAGTTTAGTTGATTCTTTAATGTAACATATTTTTTTGTTGCTATTTTAATTTTTTTAATAATAACTTTATTTTGTCATTACGCATAAAAAGGGGTTAGAAGTTGTTGCATATAAAAATGGTTAATTTTAAGTAAATGTTTAAAAATCTTACTTTTATTATTATTATTTTATTGTTAAATCGTCATTTAAAATTTGAAAATGTAATAAAATGTATAAAGTTAATAGTTTTGTAATATTTTTGAATTTCTATTTGCTAGATACCATGTTTGACCCACTGTGCGAAGCAAGGAAATTGATATCGAAAATTTAATTTTGCAAATTTTAATAGATGAAATAGAGGAAGAGCTTCTTCGGCAACGTGAAGTCTAACATGATATATTTAAAAACCGGCCACATGAGGGTCATTATACTCTGTTAGTTGAGAAATATTTATACGAGAATGAGAAAAAATTTCACGAGTATTTTTGAGTTTCTAAAAAACTATTTTCGTATATGTTATCGAATATAAGGCAAGAACATTTTGAAACAGCCATATAACCGAGTGACAAAATCAATTTTCCCTGAGGAAAAATTATGTGTAACCAAAGAAAATGTTACTACAACATTTTCTTTGGTGTAACCTTAAGGAAGTACACTGATCCTTACTCTTCGAATTTTATAAATATTCGAGAACCAACATTTTTTTTATTCACTTATGTCAACTTATTAGTTATTAATTATAGGTTTTTGGTGAATTGCTCTAGGTTCGATTTTGATGGCTAAATGATGATATTCTCTATCAAAATATAACCTGTGCCAAAAAGAAGTCACATGAAAATTTTTATGAACTTGTAAATTTCGCTTGACAGTTGTACCTACATCATGCCTTGATATAAAATGTATTTTTTTTTCAGGTATATATGCTACCGTTGAGAATTTTCGATCTCTAGCTTTTGAATTCAGAATTTTTGTACTGTAAGTTATACAATACTGGGTATTGTCGCACCAAGTCAATGAGCAATTCAGTTTTCTCTTCTGTAAAGCCCGACATTATCAATATACCACAAAAAAACAAATAACTTTCCGTCGTCCCGTCCCGTCGAAGTTGCCTGCCGGCCGACTGCTGGCGTGACTCCGCTGGCGGGATTTTAGGTTCCGTTCTGACGCCGTTACGCTCCGCTTCTTAGGAATACACTTATTTAGTTAGCCATAAGGGCAACGTCCGCGCATTCCGTTCCGTCACCGTCGCGCTTCCTAGGAACGCAAGCCTTTAGGGAGAGGTAGAGCTACCCTTCTACATCCGTTACACGTTATTCCGGTTTGAAGGGCCTTATTCGGTGGGAACCTCCAGTAAGACGGGCCTGTGCCCCTGGTGATTTCCGGCTTGTACGTGAATATAAGCAAATGAATTGCACGACTAAGTTCCTATGAAAGAGGGCTTTGCACACTGTAGGTATAACCGCTCTCTGTTAGAGACTCCAAATCCCCGCAGGATAAACCCCCGACCGCCCACAGACCACGCTACCGCGAAGGGAAAAAACTCTGCAGTCCTAGTAGGTATCACCCTCCAATTCGCGACCCACCCCTTACGCTGTCCAGCCGGCACGACTTTCCGGACTCCCCCCGCAGGATTGAAACACGTTTTCTAAGCAAAATGGCTTCCACTACCCGTGCCGAATTCTGTAATCCGTTTCCAACGTGCTCATCCTACGACGGCAGGACCAGAAGTGAAATATAAAGTTAATAAAACTATTGCAGACAATTTAGATGGTTTGAAGTTAAAATAATTGAAGTGTTTATCTTTTACATTTTTGTCTGTGTGTGCTACAGGGCACGAAAGTTTAAGGCCTGTAATATACTCGTAAGGGTACCGTGACCTGTTATATGGTTAAAAAGAACGTCAACGTTATCCAAAGTATCGAAACATCTACACTTGGTGCACTTCACGATAACTTTTAGACAATGCAGTAGTACCACAGTTTATACCGTAATTCGGATACGGTATAAACTGTGGTAGTACTTCCACGGTCGTTATTGTAGAATATTTAATTAATTATAATTTAAATAAATATAAATCATTTAGTATTCCTCACACTATAGACGGTAAAATATCGAACATCGGTCACATAACATCTATTTTTTTGGTAATATCGATACACACCATACATCCCTATGTGCAGTTGCAGAGCTGTGCTGGATGGAAAGGCGGTGAACCAACTCGCCTCTAGCGGACATTGGTATAAACCATAATGACAATAATGGTGGTGGAGGTAATATTTCACTTCACGCATGGCCTTCCGCTCGCTTGCCACGTTACTCGGACCCTGAGGATCGCATCACAAGCATAGCGTCTAACCACTGCACCACTCCACCACTAGACCTGTTGGAAGCACTTCAAGCATTCCACTGAACCGTGAAGATATTATTTGCCTTTTCGACTGACGCGTGCGGACTTAAAAAACCCTCTAAGTTCAGCCCACCCCAAGAATCGAAAACTCTTTACGATTCTTGCGCCCACCCAATTGTCATTATGCCATAAAATTCATCGGAAATTGCCTCTAGTCACCAAAAAATGTCTAACTTTTTTTTATCTTGACCCAGTATTCCAGTTGAAATCATTTTCAGTTGATTTCAGGCAATTAAATAAATAAATCTTTATTAATCTAAACGTCATGTCAAAATATTGGAATAAGTATTGCTTCAAATTTCCCAATAATACGTAATGCATTAAAAGCAAAGCTATCTTTCAGAATAAATATATTGTGAAAGGCTTTCGCGGCCATCGTCCAATATAACTGTGGTGTTCGGGTTGTCAGGCTTTTTCTCTTGACGTTTCGCCAACACGAGCGGTTGGCAACTTCAGATGTTTTGTCGGTTTTACTGCTTGTGGATTAATGGAGCTCATATTTATGATGGTCGGCTCCGGTGGGCGGTGCGCGGTGCCTCATCTGATTGGTCAACTGTGGCGGACGGTATTGTGTCCACTTTATTGTACGGTGCTATTTTTTTGCTCTTGAGAATCGGAGTCCATGTTTTATGTATTTCTACTGCTTCCTTTGTTTTGTTAAAGTTGTTTGCAGGTTATGGATTTCAATGGCTTCCCTGTAGAGCCTGGCGTGATAAGATGAAGTCGACGCGAGAATTTGGGTTTCTTCGAATTTGATGCGATGGTCTGTTTTTGTGAGTGTATGTTCTGCTACGGCAGATTTGTCTATTTGTCTCAAGCGGCAGTTGGCTTGATGTTCTTTTATTCGGGTATTTATTGACCACTTTGTTGTTCTCATATACACGCTACCCCATGTGCAAGGAATGCGGTAGATACCTACCCGATATTGCAAGCGAATCCTGCTTAACTTTAGCTGATCTTAGGCACTCCTTTATTTTTCTTGTGGGTTTGTATATTGTTTTTATATTTTCTTTTTGTTACTACGACCTATTCTATCTATGTGACTCTGGGAATGTTAGGTAGAAGTGCTCTGGCTACTGGTTGATTCTGGTCTTTGATTTAGTTGTTTCTTGGTTGCATTGTTCTCTTCTTATTCCGAATAACCGTTGGCCACTGCTCTGTGTCTAGTACCTCGGGTTCACAAATTCTTCTTGCACTTTCGGTTAACGTTTTGATGACACCATATTTTGGCAATTTTGGCATGGATGATGGTTGGAGTCTGTTTTCTGTAGACTATGTGCAATAGTTATCCAGCCTTGCGTGTTAATAAAACATCCAGAAATGCCAACTTTTTGTTTTGTCCGATCTCCATTGTGAACTGTATCTTTTCGTGTATGCTGTTGATATGGTGAAGAAATTCTTGAAGTTTTTCTTGTCCGTGACTCCATACAACAAACGTGTCGTCGACGTATCGGAACCATATTTTTGGTTTAAAAAGGCACTTTTTAAGGCTTGCTATTCCAGTTTTTCCATAAAGAAGTTTGCTACTACTGGGCTCAGTGGGCTTCCCATAGCTACTCATTCGGTTTTGCTCATAAGTTAGAAATATCCTTATCTGTTCGATGTATAATGATATATTTCATTGCATTATTCAATGGAACTTTCGCAAATAGGGATACCACATCGAAACTTAGATGTCGCTAGGTATTTGATCTTGGTTATGAAGTTTGCTGAATCTTTAACGTAGGTACATATTGGTATGTCCGATATATTATTGTTGTAGTAGGGATGTTAAGTACTTAGCCAAATCGTTCGTCGGCGAGCCAATGGCGCTGACAATGGGACATAGCGGCACGTTGTCTTTATGAATTTTTAGTAGGCCGTAAAGTCGTGGTGCCACTGATTCACTTTTACATATCTTTTTCTTTGATGCCTCTTCTTCTTCTATTATACGCTCCGTTGGGTATCTGGTTAGATATTTGTAAGTGTTTGGATATAGCAGGTCTTTCATCTTCAGATTGTAGTCTACAGTGTTTATTACTACGGTGGCGTTTCCTTTGTCAGGTGGCAAAACCAAAATACTTTCATCTTTGTTCAGGTCCCTTATAGCTTTGAATTCTAGGTAGAAAACTAACTTTTTCTCTTTTATGGAATTGATAAAGAATTGTTCATTTTTTATGAGGCGAGGTGAAACTAACCGAAAGTTGATTGGACGACTAACGCAAACTATCCCAAACTAACCAAATTTATTAAAATTGATTCTAACGTATCGAAACCGGTTCAAATGATTAAAATAAGTTAAGACTAATTGAAACTAATCGAAAGTTGATTCGATGACTAACCCAAACTAACCAAATCTCTTAAAATTGATTATGACGTATCGGAACTGGTTCAGATTACTAAAATAAGTTGAAACTAACCGAGAATTGATTCGACAACTAACCCAAACTAACTAAGTCTATTAAAATTTATTATAACGTATCGGAACCGGTCCAAATAACTAAAATAAGATAAGGCTAAGTGAAACTAATCGAAAGTTGATTGGATGACTAACCCAAACTAACCAAATATATTTAAATTGATAATAACGTATCGGAACCCATTCAAATAAGTAAAATAAGTTGAGACTAAGTGAAACTAGCCGAAAGTTGATTAGATGACTAACCAAAGCTAACCAAATCTATTATAATTGATTATAACGTATCGGAACCGATAATAAGTAAAACTAGTTGAGACTCGATAAGGAAGTATTCACTTCTATGACGTGTACTGTGCTACTCGTAACTTTTTTTTAAGTACGAACTTTAATTATTTTATCGTTTTTCAGATGATATTGGCGTTATTAATATGAATGTGTGGGCTTAACTTTTTATATTTTCTAAAATTTAAATTTTAATTTTATTTTAAATAGTTATTGCGCTTTGGGGTAAAAAAACAACGAACGTGTTTATTTAATGTTAAAAATAATATAAAATATAATATTTTTATAGAATATAAAAATCTCAAAAGTAACAAACTATTTAAAATTACTGCATAGCAAAATAAATATTTTCAAAAAAATATGATAGACGTGAATACGTCTATATCGATTCCATAAGAGAGAAGGAGTCTGAGAGAATAATATTCTTTATGTCTCTTGCGAGACGAAAATTTCTTAAAGTGTGTCGTGACGCGGCCTTGAAAAATCACTCTCATGCAGCCATAAGAAATATTTATTTCAAAAATATTTGCATGCGATTCGTCTCTCAATCTTCGATCTAGCCCGGCTAGTTTCACTTAGTCTCAAGTCATTTTAGTCATTTGAGTCGGCTCCGATATGTTATAATCAATTTCAATAGATTTGGTAAGTTTTGATTAGTTGTCTAATCAACTTTCGGTTAGTTCCACTTAGCCTCAACTTATTTTACTTAGCTGAGCCGGTAAGATTTCAAGAAGGTTCCAATTTAATTTTACCCACAGTGTATATCGTAGTTATGATTAGATGCTTACCTGCCTTTATCACTAGGAAACCGAAAGAAACTCCACAAATGTGTCCCCACTCCTCATCCCCACTTTGGTAAACTCATGATATCACAACTTATAAAATACTAAATCGGTATTCAATATTCAACACTTTTAAGTACGCCTATGTTCAATAACTGATTAAATCTAAGGAACAAAAAATGATCATAGCGAATTCGCCACCGACGCTAATGACATATTCTTCCCCGTAATGGCACCGTGCGCAAGGATCGGCGCAAACCGTCCTCACCAACGGAGAGTCCTAGTGAATGATTGCATTAAGCTGTGCTCAAGAGCACCAGCACGAAAATAGCAACGTACAATAAAGTGCAAAACACAACACTGCCCGCCACAGTTGACCAACCAGATGGGGCTACGCCCACCGAAGTCAACTATAAATATGGGCTGAGACCCAGTCGGCGTCGTCCCGTCATATTTCAATTTAAACTCGATTTTCTGCTATTCCATCTCGTGCGTAAATGTGTTATATAGAACTTTTTTATAGCAGAGGTCAGGAAGTTTACGAACTTGAGATTGATTTATTGATTGAAAATAGCTATACGTTGGATGGCAAGTAGGCATAGGTACGCTTGAAATCGATTTTTCAAACTAAAAATCAAAAATTCACCAATTCGGAATTTTAAATCTTATTGATGCGATTCTTTAGTATATTCTGCCATGTACGAAAGTTTAGTTGCTTCAGATTATTCGATTATTCAATAATAAAGTAATAAGTACTAAGTAGTATCAAAACTCGAAATGGCGACTGATTTACATTGAACTACCTCACCCTCATCATTGCCAAAGTGTCTTCCAATATAGCTTTTCGAGTAGATTCTTGTCAAGTAATCGACTTTTCTAAAAAATCCTTTTCGAGGAGAAATAAGCGTGTGCACTATCTGCGCATATTTGAAGTGAAACTTCTTAAACTTAAACGCCCCTGCCTTATACATATCGTAACGGACTTGGTTAAAAAGTAGTTTTTTTAAATATACCACTCAATTAACAAAAAGGGAAAGCCTAAATGAAAAAAAAAATATTCTTCATAAAAGTTTCGCTTATGTCTTGACAAGGTAATAGAGCAAATCCCATATTTATTGCTTGTAAACTAAGAAAGATATCACAATAACAATATTCTCATATTTTTCGTTCCGCCAGGTTGTGTCGCTCGTCGTGTGTCGCGACCTTCAAATTTTACTCCCGGCGCACGTTAAGGAGTTTCACTTCAAAATTCCTTCATTTCAGAAATAGACGTTTTTACATTTTCCTTCAAAAATTCAATTTCCCGCCATTTGTAGGGTTACAGTACCTACCTTAAGTGTATAACTCGAGACATTTTTGAAATTAGTAAGCCCAGCGCGTATCTTTGGGAGGTTACGAACTTTTAATCAAAATAAGAAAATTATTTTGCTTTTTAAAAAATTCATTCTATTCAAATATATTTGAAATAATATAAAAAAATAAAAAGAATAAAGAGCTCCGATACAGTTGCTCAACAAAACTTTTTCCAACAAATTACATCAATTTGTTGAGAAAAAGAAATTCAACTAAAAAGAAAATAGGGCCAATTCAAATTGTATATGGTAAAAATTCAGTCACAATTCTTTTTAAATACGATGCAATGTGTATACATCGCCTCAAAATTGCTCACAGATTAGTCTTTTTTTTATTACAAATTGGCTTCCAACCTCTCTTATATTTTATAAACAAATAATAAAATTGTGTTATTACTCGGAAAATGATTTTGTCTAAATTTAGCCTAGATCTAATCTAAGTAATCAAAATAATTAGGAACAATAAAAAAACACATTTTCACATTATTTTATTTAGGAAGATGCGTATGTAAAAATGGATCTGCGCATACTCGGTTTGGAAAAAATTAACATATCCTTTCTCATATGCTGTGTGGGCGTTTTTAATTTATTATTTATTCAATTGTTAGTTGTTTTATTACTTTGGATCTACTTAAGGATCTTAATGATCGAGTCCTGAAACGCCCAATAATATTTTGGAACTGACTGGTAAACAATTATTTCTTATGTTATGTTATTTCTATGATAGAATAACAGTGATAAATTATATTATTTCTATACTTCTGTTACCTTTAAATTAAATTACATTAAATTACATACAATTAAATACATATTTATTACATGCTTCCATTTATAATCAAATCTTCAAAACACTGAAATATATTTCTTGAATAAAACCAATTCAGACATAAATCTATTGACCAAATTTAACCAAACATTAAATATGCACTCAGCACAAGAAATTCATGTTTTAAATAATTTAAATATAACTACTTTATTTTCAACACTTTTCAATGTAAAACTCTTAAAAAATGGACCAAATTAAGATACATTCTTCAAAGCCTCATAATACAAATATGTCTCATCAGTCTCTTTCATAACATTTTGGCACGTCAGATTTCCATCTTTTTTTGACTTAATTTTTCTTATGATCAAAACTCAAGTTAACAAAATATCAAATAAATTCTGATGCCTAAAGCTAAAGTTTTGTTGTTTTTGATATTGTATTTAGGGCTTAGGTCTAGCGGATCTAGGAATAATACTATCTTCTCTATTCCTATGTAGAAATTATCAGCTAATCCGTGAAATTAATTCTGTCCCTATGTTTAAAATATTTTACAATTATTTAAACTAAATAACACAGAGTTGTAGTTCTTATAGATATTATTTTATAAGTAAAGCTAAACGCATCCTTTATCTTAAAATCACAGAGGATGTAGGTTCCTAAATTTAGCAGGATCTTAAATAGATATGGGTTCATAAAAATATGCAACTTGTGCACAATTAACTTATCATCAGTACTGCTAGTTTTCTTAGAATAGTATAAGTCTAATAAGTCCAGACACCAAACGTACAAAAAATAAATATTGAACTTCTGCTTACATTGACTATGATAAACAACACATATCTAGTTTGCCTTTCAGGGATTGGGTAAATATTTATGTATTTTAACATTATTTTGACTCTGTAAAGTATAGGGTAATGTTCAATCTAATAAAATATTATTTGTCATTAGAAGTCAAGTGTAAAGTGACGCGTGTGCGTCTTTTGAAATCACCCTTCTATTTAAAATCATGCCACACATATCTACTAAGCGTATATTATATAATATTATCGTTGATTGAAGTTCGCTCTTCAATCAACGATATTATAAATATACACGTCAACACGTCACACATTAGAAATGCTTTAAATTTATTACATTAAACGAAGATACTGTAATAAAAAGAAGCAACTAATGCAAATAAAATTTAGTCTGTATCTACTGTTTTGATTTTACAGATAGAAAAAATTCATAATATAATCAGTACCACAAACAATAGCTATATTGTTTGTGTCAGTACGAAGAAAAACAGATTATTAAGAAGAAAATGAGCAAATTGCACTTTTATTAAAGCCCCAAAACTTAATTTACACTATGAAATTAAGGCGGGCTATAGTTCCTATCAGATGATACATAACTACATAACAATATATAAATTTATATTTTTGGTAATATACTTACAGTTTAAATTATTTAAAGCCCCATCTATTTATTACCTACCTATACAGTCACTACCTACTCACATAAACATAGGAAAAAATATTTATATTTATTTTATTTAAATTATAATACTAAAAACATATGCTTGCAGCAATAATTATCATAGCCATTATGATGTGTAGCTCTTATACTAATAACAAGACCTGGGGAGTTATTTGAAATATTATTCAGAATACCATTCTAAATAATTTTACTCAGTGCTTAGTATTAAGTGTTTAAATACTTTTAAAAAACATTCTCATGAATCAGAATAGAGTATTTTAATACCAGTATTGACATTTTATTGAGAATATTTTGTACTTAATAAATAAAAAATATTGTCAATTAATAATTACTCACCCTATAGGATAACGATAGTTTTGTTTATGATTGCAATAATTCCAGTGCTTTTTATTTTTGACTTCTGGCTTAGCCGGAAACGAAAGCGATATTATTAGTTATTTATACGCTAAGTGAGTGTTTATTCATGACAAGACAATTTAACCTCCAAACCCGTAGGGCGAGTAGGTTGATTTCTTCCAACAAATAAAAATTTAACTCACTCAATGTATTCAAAATGTTATCCCATTTTAAGAGAGATTTACAGAATGAACTCTAGACATGAAAATAATTCACTTAATAGCATATGAAAACGCGATTGTTAAGGCTATTCTAATGGTTGTTAGGGTATTACCAAAGAATATTATATGCTACGGTAATATTCTTTGGTATTACTAGTTGTTTGTTTACGAGTGTCAATAGAAATAGCAAAAGACGTCAGATTAGGTTTGCCAGACGTACCCCTTTTTGGGTACAATACCCCTTTTTCTATTTAGATTTTTAAAAATACCCCTTTTCTAAAAATGCAGAACGGGCCCCAAAAATACCTCATTTCAAGACGCCCGTATTTGTTACACAAGAATGAATTTTTAACTGGCACCGGCACGAGCGCACGAGTCATTCAGCACTTCGCTTCGGTGTTATTTTAAAAAAAAAACAAAAATTTGAATAAAGATTTGCAAAAATTATTGCTAGTTTTAACACCACATTCGATTTAAAACCTTATTAGCATCACGTATCATACGAGCCCAAACTTAAATAAAAAAAAAATAATTAAGAAAAAATCTCTCAGTAGGAAAGAAGCGGTGTTTCTTGGATTTGAATCCCAAAACCTTTCAGTTGGTATATGAGCCAATCACTCTCTGCAATAAACTTTGTATTCATAAGTTAACTAGCATATTGATGAAAGGGTAACTAAGTTGTTTATTGTTTATGATTTGTATTCACTGAATACATAAATTCGAACTATTCTGCGATAATTTCGCTTCTATTTTCCAATGGAAAATATGGGAATCGATTTTGCCTTTCCAACCGGCATTCAACTCGGCATTCAAGGAGCTGCAAACTGAGCAACATTGGATTTATTGCCCAAAAAATTACGGAAACAACAGACAAAGAAAGTTCGAAACCAGATTTCGGAAAATATATTTTGGCCTACCTTGTAGAAAAATCGAAATTATGGAAAGTGGCACCCTTGTGGTCGAATTGGATAATGACAAATGTCAGTTTGCAAATCAACAACAACGTGGACATAATCAAGTATTATAACTAACATAGGTAAGTATTATAAAGTAATTGCGTTTTTATTTAAAACATAAGAGTCAAGGATATCATCCAATAAAATGCAAATTTTTACTAATGAACAAATCAATGCTTTTTTTGATGAAGCTCTGCTCCAGACTCAAATCAAATATAAAAAATAATGATAAAATATGATGCAAGTTTTGATTTATTTGGAGCATGTTGGCGGGAGGAAAATTAACATTGGATAGGATCTGAAGAATCAGGAAACTCTTTATCGATTCATATTTGGGAAACTATAAACTATAACTAATGTCCTTCGCAGTTTTTGTATCAATGGAAACGAAATCAGCTGTTACCGTAATTTTTGAAATTGCGGCCAGCACCGTTACCCTGTTACCCATCGTCGCTTTATTCTGAATTACGTTAATGAAAAATGTACTGTTCTATCTGTTGGAATAAACATTCTTTTGAGAAGGTTCCTTCCAATATTGCAGAATTTTTACAATTTCCAGATCCGAAGCGATTTACAGGACATTGTTTCCGAAAATCCTCGGTGTTGTTAGCAAATTCAGGACCTGACCTAATTGCAATAAATCGTAGATGGAAATCCCCAACCGTGACCGAGGGTTACATCCAGGATTCTATTGAAAATAGAAATACAATTGTAGGAAGAAGTTTTCCATGTACCAATACCGCTCTTGACGCTTGTGGCGGATAAGGGAGAGCCATAGTGCCTCGGTGCTAACTCAAATGGTCTTTGGAGGTACACGCAAGCATAGTTCAATCTGAAGTTGCTGCCTAACCCATAGCCGCAAAAGAGATTGTTCGCAGGTATACTGAGGACAAGATTACTAAAATCTGCACGCACAGTAGACAAGTACTACTGGCCCTGAAAAGTTATAAACTTACAGCCAGGTCAGTACTAAAATGTCACAAAACATCATTTCTGTGTGCTGGGTTAAAGGAGATGCACAGTGCGAAGGTAACAAATTTGCAGAAAACTTCACGGATAAATTGGCTAGAAAGGCAGCCAGTTCAAACATTATGGGAGCTGGCCTTTCCTACCTGTCGCAACGTCAGAAAAGGCATGCCTGGGTATGTCAAGGAAGAACCTACGATTCCAGACGGGTATTCTGACTGGACACTGCCATCTAAGAGAGCCATCTATGCAGAGGATGTGAACAGGAGGACGGAACAGTAGGGTATCTGCTCTGCGATTGCGACGCTGTTTCCGGAATCCATTTTGGGAGAACTATGGTCAACTACGGCTTTTCTCAGAACGGGCTCCTCAGGCAACGTCGTTGTCGCCTTTTTTACAACACTAGGCTGAGCGATGGCCTGGATAGATTGGTTGACCTAGGGAGGACTTTCGGCGAATCCTATTTCACGAATCGTCTTTTGGCAATTTGTCATTCGGTGAATTGATCTATATCGCTACATCTTTCAACAAAATATTTTCTTTAAATTAGTACGCATAAACTAGAGCATAAATAAACCTGTAAAAAGGGAATTTAATACAAAGTCTACCTACCATTTACCATTTTGTTCATTATATCAACATTATGTAATGGAATATGTACATTTTTTACTAAATAATGTATCGGCAGATTCATAAAAAAACAATTAAACGCAGCAAAACAACCCAAAGGAAAATAAAAGTGACAAACGACCCGCAATTCCTGTTTTTAGGTACAAAAAATTACCACCAAAATGCCTCATTAGGATGCGCTTATTGATCTGATTGGCGCTGTACCCCGAAAATAATCTGAAATTTGAGTTGTCTAGGATAGCGGATTGCTGAATCTATACACCAAACAAAAATAAATCAATTATAGTGTTGTGGTTGTTTCGCTGGATAACAGGCAATCGACAGTCCGAACCCGTACGCCTGCTTTCTCAACGTGCCTTAAAGTTTCTAAATCACTTTCTAACATAATAATACACATAAAACTTTTATTTGTCGTTACGTTTCTAGGGTATATTGTTTGAGCTTCGAATTTTACACTGAGGTCTTCACAATAAGCGTCTAGTCGCTTGTAGATTTCGGGATATTGTCTTTTGAGCGAGACTCCTCGATCCTTCAATTGATCTTGAAGGTTGTGGAAAGCTATTAACCTGGCTCTCATACTTGTCTCGGGTGTTGGCAAACGTATGGGCGGACAAGTGAGAATGAGCGTTTCAGGGGTTTCTATTTCACGTTCCGGGCCTGTAATATAAAATATAATCTATTAAAAGTTGTCCGCTAATAACGTATTATCGAACATTAACTTTGCGTTAAATGTTATTTCCCGACCATAATATC
Organism: Pissodes strobi; assembly: GCA_016904865.1. Taxonomy (NCBI): domain Eukaryota; kingdom Metazoa; phylum Arthropoda; class Insecta; order Coleoptera; family Curculionidae; genus Pissodes; species Pissodes strobi. The sequence goes on along the minus strand of MU183658.1, from coordinate 108,205 downwards.
TCATTTCGTTTAGAATAAACAGTGATGAATTCTTCTACTGCTGATCAGAAACTAGTCTGAGGGCCACTACTATGAAACTTGGATTAGTCACTTTAAACAATTAATTAGTGTTGTTAATATGTCAAATGTGCCTATGACATTAACAGATGTGTACTATTCAAATCACTAATTTAGCAATGACTAATCAAAATAGTGGCCCTAAAGCATACTACTAATTAATCCAGAATAATATTAATTTCAAACTGCGTGCGACAGATTCTCGCAGAGCGTGTGAAAACGTTGTCGCACTGTACCTACAATGACATCAATATTCAACTACGAAGATTATGCAATTAATATATTCACCAATGGCCAATTAAAGCTATGACACTTCCAATAAATGATTTTAATACTTTTTAATGACAATACGTGATCTGCAATGCAGGCATTATTTAAAATTCTACTATTGAAAAGAAACCTATAAAAATACGAAGATTTAAAGTAGAAATAAGCAATAAGCAGATATTTAATCGAAACCAGTGAAGTTAACAATCGCATCCAGTCCTAGAAAAACGCCCGTAAAAAGCACTTTTCACACATTTCATGATCCTTTCCTTTTCTGGCATTCGCCGATTTATACCTAGTGGTAATAATTGATCGGAAGCATTTTTGAGAGCATTTGGGAATTTCCCATTCCCACTCCACGGTATAAATAGATATTATTTGTACTCTGCTCACTCCTTAAGACCTATGCCAGAAATACTTCTCGGATGTCATTTAATTATATTTACCTTCATTGCGAAGACAGTTTGCCACCCTCTTTCTCTGTTTAATATCAGAGGCTACGGTTATAGTTGATATAAAATAATATTAAAATAATATGAACTATAAAAAAATCAAACGAGTTCAAGACCGGTTATAGAAATTAGTTATATAAAAAGAGGCAGTTTAGGAAAGGGTACAAATCCTGCTGCTCAGTGAGAGATGGATTCGATTAAGGGCACCAGGAGCTCTCTACCAGTCGAACTGCAAACTGCCTATAATGTGCTACGTACCACTCCTCAGTAACTAAATAAATTTACGAATAAGTTTGCAAGTAAGTAATAAGGTATTAGACAACAAAAAAACTAAAATTTCTAAGAATAATGTCCACGTTTATTGATAATTGTTGTAAATGTGTGAAACACCAGGTGCAAATCTGATTGGCGAAAAAACAAAATTCTACAACAACTCACTAATAACGAAAAGCTGAAATCAGTCTTCCTAAATAGAATTGGTATTAGACAACAAAAAAACTAAAATTTCTAAAAATAATGTCCATGTTTATTGATAATTGTTGTCAATGTGTGAAACACCAGGTGCAATAAATCTATAAAATCTGATTGGAGTAAAAACAAAATTCTACAACAACTTACCAATAAGGAAAAGCTGAGATCAGTGTTCCTAAGGTTATTCAGTATCCAATGTTTGATTAAGAAATGCAATCAATATAAAGAGCAAGTGAAGCTTGCTTAATTAGTTTTGTAAAATCGAATAGCCAATTAATTAATGAAGTGAATTAATTAAAAATTAGTAAGCGTATAATGAAAATCAATTAACAAATTATCCAACGAAATAAATCACTAACCATTAATTAAATAATATAAAATTAATTCAAAGAAAATAATTAACAAATTAATTGGTGAAGTAAGCCACCAACTATTAATCAAATAATGTCAGCTCGCCTTGATAACAATTCCAAATAGAAATAGGGTAAGTAATAGGTAAGCAAAACTAAAATTCAAGAAGAGGCAAGGTTATGCAATAGGTAATATAGTTAAGGTAGAATTAAATTAAAATATGAAAACATGACAAAATAATGTAAAGCGCGAGTAATCAGCCTATGTTTTAACAGCAGCGACCCATTATATTCAATTGAGTACGGATTAATAAATAATGATGGCCAGAATCCAAACGTTTATAAGCTAGGCCAATATCAAGGCATAAAGTAAAGCAGCAACTAATATGCAAATTTATCAGATGGTTTAAAAATAAAAGAAATATATACACTCTATAAACCTATAAGCTGTTACGGCCCGTAGCTATTCAAATATGCTAATATTAGATATCAGTACAGATTGGACAATGAAATAAAAACTTAAAGCTAAGTTAACCCACCAAGTCGTGCAGATCACGACTCATTAAGTCGCAATATCAGAGCATAAAGAAATCATGTGCCTGTCTGCAGTCCAGTAGGTAAAAATCCTTTGATGAAGAAAATTAGGATCCCTGAAACTAATTCATCAAAAATACATGCAGGTAACTAAAGATAAAGTATTTAAGGACCCATTTAGGTGGTTTCAACTCAAAATCCCATAAATATGATCTGTAAAATTGCAGATACACAGCTATCAACCCCACCTACCAAATGACCGAAGAAAAGTGGCATGGCCGATCCCCTCGACCTAGTGTCTAAAAGACTTCAAAAGTGTACTAAACTAGAACTGTATAACGTGAAATTTTGCACATTTTCGCATTTAAATACGTATTTCGAGACCAAATTAAAAAGGAAGCAATAGATGATCCTACCCCACCTGGCCAACGTCTATACGAACCATAATCAAGGTTAATTAAAAAGAAATTAATAAACTGTAACAATAATCCTAGTACAAGTAGTTAGACAATTATTACCAACGTTATTTTGGATAACTGTGATAACACTCAATACCACGGACGCGGTATAAATTACTATCCCGAGCCGAGAATATTAAAGCAGGCATCATGCTTGATATTTACTGCATTTAGCAGTATAGCTGATAGATGACGCAGTAATGTCGAAATTCGATTAAATGTTCGGAAATATTACTTGGTGAAAGCACATATCAAATGCGCCTAATATAAACCAAATTTAAGTTAGTTTAAATATACGAAATTTAAAATGTTACAAGTTAGTGAGACTGACACAGCACAACAAAGGTTCTAGGAAGGATTTTAAATAATTCGGTGCGCAAATCACTTTGCGTTATTTCTACCTCAGATTTTTTAGGCCTATCAACCAAGCCATAAAACGGTTTATTACCAGCATAAAACTCATAACTTAATGTCATTCTCATTTAGAAATAATGCACTAAATATTTTTTGAATTTAAAAATGTCAATTTCGGAAAAGTGAAATTATATTAAAGGGGGCTAGGGTCCTTCCAGTTCTCTCCAATAGACGTTTGCTGGAGTCGACATTATGGTTCTTGTCACTATCCTATTTGCCTGAAATTGTATTTTATCGATTTTATGAAGGTTTTCCGACAACACTAATCAAACTGAAATCTGACGGTCCACTTATAAATGGCCAAGAGTATGGTGAAATCTGCACTTCATCACACCCTGGCCAATGCTTTTCTGGCCTCAAACCAATCTGGTCAATGTGTTTTTGCCAACTGAGTTGGTGCGTAAAAGTGATTTCTACGTATCTTATCTTCTCCTGTCATTCTATGCGTTCGCCTTTAAAATAATGTGAATAACGATAATATGTTGCCTTTATTGTTTATCGATGTAACATTAAAGTTTTCAGTGTGTTAATTAGCTATGAAAAATAAGAGATCGATTTAAGCTCGCGAGAGAACTTAATGCCAGAACTCTAATGGCGATTGGCAAATTACGTTATAGGATAGTGCCAATTAAGAGTCAGTTTTTATCGTTGCAGTTTCTTTGGAGTATACTAATAGAACTCAACCTGTCATAAACGCCCATAACAATGCCCTTCGAAGGCCTCAAACCAATCTGGTCAATGAGTTTGTGCCAACTGAGTTTGTGCGTAATAGTGATTTCCAAGTATCTTATCTTCTTCGTTCATTATATGCGTTCGCCTTTAAAATAATGTGAATAACGATAATATGTTGCCTTCATTGTTTATCGATGTAACATTAAAGTTTTCAGTGTGTTAATTAACTATGAACACTAAGAGATCGATTTAAGCTCGCGAGAGATCTTAATGCCAGAACTCTAATGGCGATTGGCAAATTAAATTACATTATAGGAAACTGCCAATTAAGAGTCAGTTTATATCATTGCAGTTCCTTTTGGAGTATACTAATAGAATTTAACCTGTGATAAACGCCCATAACAAGCTGAACTTTTCCTTGATTTAAAGGATATAATATATAACTGATTTGGGCATAATGCTTTCAGCGATTGCCAAGGGATGCAAGCAAGCTGCTCTAAGCCAAAAAAAAATTGCATTTAAGTAATATTCCTGGGTTGTTATTTAAGTTGTGGTATTTTGGGGTATCTCCTCTGACGAAGGACCATCTGTAACAAGAGGTCTTTTTAATTCTTTCATATGTATGATTTCTGTTTTATCGGGATATTTAGCATTTTTTACTTTAACACGGTTATGTTCAAGAATTTCTGTTATTATATAAGGACCACTATATTTGGGCTTATTTTTATTTCTTGGTGATAATTTTTTATAAACCTTTTGGTTTAATTGAAATTCTGAAGCTTCGTCGCCTTTAACATTTGTTTTGGTTAAAACTTTTTCTTTATCGTTATTAGTTTTGTCAGTGACGTTCTGATATATGCTAGTGATTTTATCTTTATGAGAGGTGACGTAGTCAGAGTAAAATGTTGTAGAAATTAAATCTAAAGGATCTCTTGAATTTGTGTGTCCTAGCACTAATTCATGTGGTGTATATTTTGTTGCAGTATGAATCGTATTATTATATGCAATAATAGCATAAGGCATTAATTTAGAGAGTTCTTCTACAAACGCCAAGTTAACACCTTCATCAACATAGCAGATTCAGAAATTCATACAAAAGGATTATGACTGTCAAGCGTCACTCCGTGCGATAAAACGCATCTAATTTCATTACGGAGTACAGGAAAAAGTTGATTATATTTGAGTAGCACAATGAAAGAAACGAAGATATCAAAAGTTTTACCTAAAGAAGCATGTTTTCATTAGAAACTCAAGATCCAATAAGTGAGTGAAGTAGCTGAAAGAAGAACCGGGGGAGGCTAAAAATCTTAATTGAGTAGTTAGGTGTAATTCTTCAGTTACAAGCCAAGTTTACCACTCAAGCCCGAAACAGTTGCAAATTACCATTTTAAATATTCTATTGCTAATTTAACATGGTTTTCATTATGGTTTTTTTCATAATTCGGGATATCGGAATCAATCAGCTGCTTCAGTGTACCTATATACGTTTATAACCTATGTGCACTAGACATTTTTCTATTTATAATAAGCCCTAGTTCAATTAATACATTATTGCGTATTTACCTATAAAATTCAAATCCTTACTTAAACGTAATTTGGCACATCTGGAAACCAGCTGTCTTTCCCACTTGACCGCACCAGAAGCCGGTGTCTCAGAAACAACACACAATGAAATGTAAAGAACAAATTTAGTATCTGGGTTATAATTCTGGCACATTTCCACCAGTTCTTTATACAACAGAGGTCCCATTTCGGTCGGTAAGAGATCCTGCCATCTCACGAAGGTCAGTTCTCCCAAACTTTGCAGGCCTTCTGCTAAGAACTTCTCTGCAGCTTCGGGGTTTGGATAAAAGCATTTGACTGCTCCCAGACCATGAGAAAAGGAACCTGGAAGTATATAGAGATTATTATAAATGATTTTATACTTGAGATTCTATGTCAGAATATAAAGAGACTTTAAGCACATTAAAATAAATTATGCACAACTAAATATTATTCTTCACAACTGAAAAGATTCAAGAAATTTAGCATATTTAGTTAAAAATGATTTAAAATATGTTGGTTTAAATGAAAAAATTAAGTAATCATCTTAGGTAGGTTTGCTAGTCGTACTGCTAAAATCGGACATGTTCTTCTTTTTGGTAATTTGTTAACGTCCGGCAGGCTTTTCTTTCCATCGAGCTTTTTCTAATTTAAAAAAAAAATCTTACAATAATCCGGACTGAAAAATACAAATTCTAATAGTAAAAAAAAATTGATACCAATCAACTAGAATTAAGTTGCTTGATTTATAATCATCTTTTATTATTGCGCCTTATTTTATTTGCATTGCCAGAACAATAATTATAAGTTAAAAATTTCAAATTTTTTTTTAATGAATTTATGAAAAATGTTCGGCTTTTGCATACAATTATCCTGCTGCTAGGCTTTTTCCAAACTGGTAACCCTATCTTAGGGGTCATAGGGAAAACAATGTTAAAAAGTGATTGGTTAAAAAGAGCGAATATCAAGCAACATATTGATATGCAAGCGTAATACGAAGATATGTCTTCTCATTTTAATATCTAATATTAGCCGAACAAAATAAGCGAATATTTTACTTTTACAAACCTCTTCGGGCGACTTTTGACAATTCTCTCAGGGAATCTTTCTGATCTCTTACCGCTTGAATAACCTAAAAAGGTAAGAAAATATATAAACTGTTAGACAAAGTGTATGAAGTAAATTTTTAATCAAAATTTAAAGATCGATATTTTAATTATGACCCAAGATATTAAGACCCGGTATTTGATGATCACTTGCTTGTTCTGCAGGGTATGCGCTGACAATTATTGTACGACAGCATATGCTATTGGTATTAGAAACCATCTTTTCCTACGACCATTAATTATGAACATGAGAAAAAAGGCAAAGTAAACTTGGCTACAAAGTGCATTATATCACACGCGCGTAGAAAAATTTTTCAAGCACATGTATTGAAAGACTCTGTTTGACCAGTTGGTAGGACGTATCCTGTTAGTCCGTGTTACCATGGTGGTAGTTTAAGACATAGAATATATAGAATATTTTTTCGAACTAACAAATTTAAAATAAAATTCCCTGTTATTCATGCAAGAGATAGTTGAATTCATACGGCTATTTTTATAAATAAATGTTGTCCAACATTTTCTTGACACGGGATTGAAAAGATTGACACGAAATTGTCCAAAATCTGAAATAATTTAAAAATGTATTTATTCGATTTAGGATAAAAGACAAGGCGTAAAGAAATCGAGGAAAGCTATTTTAAGTTAAAACAGAGAGGGCGAGGGAGAAAGAAAAAAACAATACGGGAAGATCCAGTTAAAGGCGGGAACAAAAAGACGATTAAAGGCAAAAATATTTGAAACAGGAACAAAATAATGTTAAGAAAAGTGTTGCAGGCATGACTCCCAGGGAACGGCGTCAGATAAGAAAAAATGGAAGATGGATTCAAATAAGAAGAAGCAAACAGAAAAGGATATGTCTTTCTTCGAATCAAATACCCCCTGTTACTTTTAATGAAGAAAACTAGCCGGGAAACGTGGATATGTTTCCACAAATTGGCAAAAAATAGCAAATATTAAACGGAAAGGAAAAAAGCAGCGTGCAAGGTGCAGGATTTGAAAAGGAAGGCTGGATCTTATAATAAGAAATACAATAGACTTTTAGGGAAAACCAAACAGAACAGTTATTTATGATATAAATGCTAAAAGTGACGTTTTATATGGTGAGAAGGGCAGTTTGGGACACGGCGCCGAAGGCGGATTGTTCCATCCCTTCGATCAAAAATAAATCACTTTTAGCACATAGATCATACATTATTTTTTTTCTACAAACATCATTTAAAGTATAAATCAACGAATTTCTTACATTATTAAATTTAAAAAATATAATTTTGAAATCCAATTATTTATTTATTGTTGCCTAGATAATGAAAATTCGACCGTTTGTTGACAAGTACCTAACTTTAAATCTCGTGACATGGAAATGATCAAAAACATAAATTTTTCCCCGCAGAAGTCGAAGAAGCTGCTACTAAAATCACTTTCGAGCTATTGCATAGTAAGCCAAAGCAACAGTAGGTACGAGTTTTCGTACAATCGTTTCATGGGATGATGTGACATGAAAAATATTAGTAGCAATTGACATATTTTGAACAAAAAGTCCAAAATATGGAAATCGTCAACTCTTTGGTCAAATTTCTCCAAGTTGAAGGCGATGCTGAACATAAATAATCAAGACATAAGCATATATTGCAAGCTTGTTGTTTTTTTGAAGCGAAAGGGCAAAGAATATCGACCGAAAAAGTCGAAAGTATTATTAGCCAGGGAACAAATCAACAAATTTCTCGTAGAAGCGCACGATGAAACATATCTCGCGCAGAAGGTTGCTGTAATTTCAGTGTATTTGGAGCCGATCATCGCGAAGAACTGAGCAGCTTGGCATTCAATAATATCGAAGATTTGAGAACTTAAATAGTTTGGGTTAGTCAAGATAATGAAAATTCGACCGTTTGTTGACAAGTACCTACTTAAAATATCGTGACGCGGAAAGTGATCAAGAAAATAATTTTTTCCCGGCAGAAGTCGAAAAAGCTACTAGTAAAATCACTTTTGAGTCATTGCATAGTAAGCCAAAGCAACAGTACGAGTTTTCCTACAATGGGTTCATGGGATTATGTGATATGAAAAATATTCGTGGCCACTTCAGTGAGAAAATGCTTTTTGCATACTTTGGTCAAATTACTTATATCGAAGATTTGAGAACTTCACTAGATGTGCATAAGTGCATATACCAGACAGGAAAAGTAATGTACAACGAACATTAGTTATTACTTGTACATTATACTTTAACTATTAAGGTACATTATAAAAATGAAGTTATTAAAGCAAAGCAGGGCATAATCTAAAAAAGTGTTAATTTGATATCAGAGGCAACAAATACCTAGGTAATGCTTCGGAAAAAGGTAAACCAGCTCCACCAATATTGAATACTGACTCAAGTGCATTTACAAAATTAAATACTATGGCAAACTACTGCAATGAGTTTTTTAATAATATAGGTGTAGATAAGTTGAATAAAATTTCAAAACCAAATAAGGAATTTAGAACAGTAATCAACTAAAATCATTATACTTAAGGCCAGTGAATAAAAATGAATTAATAGAAAAAATAAATACTTTAAAAAACAGTGGCAGCCCTGGAATTAATAGAATAACTGCAAAAGAATATTATATTGTAAGCTTATTATTATTATTATATTTATTATTATTATTGTTGTTATTGGTATATATTATTATATCAGTGAAAATTATGATTAAATTATGACTAAATTAAATTAAATTAAATTAAATATATTTTCGACAAAAATTATATATTTAAAAGGCTTTTTTAATCTAACCATTTTGTAGATAATAAAGTGGTAATTAAATGAGCGGGATTTGCTCTGGAGGGTTCTTTTGTAAGGATACCTCCTTATTCTTCAGAATCTGTAATTTACTAGTAAGCTTGATTGCAACTATTGCGCATACGGGTGTTTAGTCACCTAGGTGCTAGGTTGTAGTATCTTGGTTATTTTATCTTGGTATTTGCTAAATTATTTCGCTGGAGATAATAAAATGAGAGACCTTAAATAATCATAATTACCTTTGGTTAGATAATGTAATAATATTTAATTGTATTATGTGAATGCATATACAAATGAAGTCGTGGCTTCACAAAATTGTCGCTTTTGGTCACAAGAGAATCCACTATTACTTCACTAAGTCAAAAGTACAAAAAAGTAAATGTTTGGTGCGCTATTACTTTCAACCGAACAATTTGTCCCTATTTTGTTCAAAACTATTTAAATCAAAATTCATACTTAGAGATGTTGAACACTTTTTTCTCGCCCGAATTTGAAAATGAAAATTTAGAGTACAGATACAAAGCTTATTTTCAACAAGATGGATGTCCTGCTCATTCAACACTTCAGGTACGAAATTGGCTAGACAGACATTTTCCTGAAAAGTGGATAGGTAGGTTTGATCCTATTTACTGACCACCCAAGTCCCCTGAGCTCACGGCATGTGATTTCTTGCTTTGGCGATTTTTGAAGGAAGAAGTGGACAAGCAACCTCTACCACATAACGTTAATGTTTTAAAAAAACAAAATTATTGAAGCTGTTGCCCAAATAAATCAAGACATTATTCATTTTGTGTCTGAAAAATTCAAGGACTTTTGGAAAAATGTATTGAAATCGGGGGCTTACAAGTACAATAATTAAGTCCCTTCTTCCTTTAATTGGTTTAATTGTATTTATGCTTTTATTTCCAATGTAACTAACTGTACCTTGCAAAAATAAAAACAATTGAAATTTCAGATTTTGACTGTGGAAGTAATTCTAAGCAACTTTTTCAGATAGCATTTTACTTATAAATAAGAAATAGAGGTAGTTTACCCTTATGTAAAATACGTGTTTTGAAAGATTCTGAGCTCCCTGTATAAGAAAAACATTTTTTCTCAACGTGAACTGTATTTTTCGAACTAGCAAAATTTTTTATGAAGAATTACTTTTTATCGAAAACCTAAAAATTAGGTCCGTTTGTGGTATAGGTAACCTCATCTGAGGACACCCTGTATAAGTACACCAAAATCAAAGAAATCTGAGAAAGTATGTACGTATCTAAAGTACAATTTACTAGTTGCCTACCTATATTTATGAGTAACAGAAAAAAATATTATCAAAACAGGTCTTATATAGTTTATAATAATTTCAAATTCACCAATCCGCCGCGCCGGGGATTTACCTAAAAACTATAGAGCAAGCTAGAGGAGCATTACTATGTACTTTTTTTATTTTAATATGTTTTTTAGTTTAATTTGTTCTTATAAAAAAAGTAGTTTACTTACATAGGTAGGTATGTTTTTAAGTAAACTTAATCATTTCAAACAGAATCCTTCACTTGCAGCCAATTGCCAATAATCTTTCTGCACTCTACCAGGTTTATTTACAATCATTTATATTTTTTGCTCAGGAATGCGCCTCATGAAAGGGTTCTTAGGTTTACTTTCGAAAATATAAAATATTATGTAGAGTAGACTATACTGACTACTACTCTACTATCTGATATCTTTTTTACTTGCCAACCTCCCTACCAATTTTGTTACCTCTAAAAAGATTTTTTTGTGACTTTGTTGTTTAAAAAATCGACACATTGTTAAGTTATTAAAAATATTTATCTGGAAAACCCAAAAAATCTAATTATTATTCATTAACGTGGTAATATCCCAAAATAGGTCGAATTTATAATACCGATTCTTGGGAAGGTTTTCAAAAAAATAATAAAAGACCGAGACCAAGACCGAGACCACAAAATGTCTAGTCTAGGCGAGACCGAGACGAGACTCGAAGACTCGAGACTTTGCGAGACCGAGACCGAGATCTCAATAGTCTCGTCTCGTCTCGGCGAGACCGAAGCACTACATGTTACTAGATGCATCCCAGACTGAACTGTTAAAAATTCAAGATGTATACAAACATCTAATACTAAGTTTTTTAAAAAACTTGGACAGTAAGAAATACAAAATGTGAATCAAACTTTCCACAATTATGAAATTTCTGAAAATCATCATATTTTAACAATAAAAATGTAATGAATTTTGAAAATTTTGTTACTCCCTTCTATATTAAGCCGATGAGAGCTTTCGATAAATAGACTTGCAAATGCGTTATCCATGGCAGTTAGAATTGATTGCTCAAAGTCTGTACGTAAATAATGTTGTTTTTGGGAAAACTCCCAACGTATGTTGCAGCACATCTGTCGGAGACTGTCTTTTACGAAAATGCAAGCATGTTAGAATCATCAGGAGATTATTAAAACAGTTTTAATTAACTCCTGATGATGCTAATATGGTTAACGAAACGCGCATCGAGGGCAAAAATTATATTCTGGTATTATAATAAAACTGTCGTAGAAAAGAACACTAAAACGAAGCAGAAAAAACGCAAAGCGACCCAGAGAAATCAAAAAGTGCTGAAAGCTAACGAAATCATAATACACTGTGATTTCAGTGAGAACTAATTTTTGAATAATGCCCAATAAATATAGTCCTTTTATTTTGGCGGTGCGAGACCGCAAATTACATTGCACCCTGTTGTAGTTTATACCAGAGATGGATCAGACACTATTACCATAATATACTGTACTATGTCAGAATCATTAATTACATCATGAACCAGCGGCTATTTAGACCCACCTTCACCTTACCCTAAAAGAATATACTCGAAATGAAATCCACATAATCCACTATTTTTAACGACAGTCCCGCAACCCAATACAGAAAAAAACAGATCATCTTTTTCATTGGTAATCACTTCATGGATCATTTTCCCGAAACTAAAAATGCATTTAGGAATTGGCCTCGACAATGGAGCTCTCGATGGTGTTTGTAGTGGTGTTATTGATTGGTGCCGTTTCTAAGAGAACAGTAGATCGATTTGTAGCACAAGGGAAGGTAATTTCTAGTTCTGAATATTTCGTTAATGTTTTAAGAGAATGCTGTCTTGGTATATTTTTTCACGTAATTAATTCTAGACATATAGCCACTTTTACTTCTTTTATCAGTAAACAAAATTTATTTGCTTTTAAAGGAATTTTGAAAGTGCATTAGGGCATGTAAAGAAAATGCTTCAGTTAATAAGTCTTTCTGTTGCGCATATACGGGTTTCTGTAATCACTTTCGTCTAGGCTATCTCTCTAGGGCCGGGCCCGGGAGTGGGGGTAAGATGGGGAACCTCCCCCCAAAGTAAAGGCGTTTCAAATGCGATTGGCAAAATCTACTGTAAGGTATAAAAAAGTTATTTTATTCAAGCAGCATGCTATATTATGATTATGATATGCTATGATAATAGGGTTTCCATAAAGGTTTTTTGAAACTCAGGACAAGTGTGCCCTGAAATCCGGGCTTTGCCGAAAAATACGTCACAAATGTAATTATGTACTTTGAAGGGTAAATTAAATTTAAAACAGTTAAGAGTTGTTTATTTTATTCAAAAATACATTTTAACAATAAATGCCTATTATTAAGGTTATTTGTATGGGTGCCCGCAATCGTCGATCGTCGGCATCTTTAAGATAAGGAAGTTTAAAATAGACCGCAAGGCGCAGATTACTGTTTTGCTTATGTCTCAGTCCATTTTTCCTGAGGAAATTCAGTAAAAATCAAACGTGTCGGTATTCCGGAAAATCCTTTCAGTTTAGGAGCAAGCCAAAAAAAAGAGTATGGGCAGTATTGCCCTCGACTTCAAAAAATCAAGGTAAGTAAAATGCTTATATTTTTGATGTGTAAATATCTTACGCGGCGGTACGAGGGTAAATCTCGGGAAAATGGACGGAAGCGTGAAAGCGGATGTGACATCATAACCTTCAGCGCTTCCTCGTAAAACCTGTTCTTTCTAATGCCAGAATATATGCAACCAATTCCAAATAAGTGGCTGCCTATATTCAGGCGTCACGCGGTCTAAGGTGGCATTAGATTTTCATGTCAATGATGTCGATTTAGGATATGTTTACATATCAGTGTCTCGAGTACTAGCAGACTCGCTCAATTTTTTTTATATATATAAGTATACTATTGTATTTTTGACACAAGCATTTTGTAATGTATTATATGGGCAGGACTTTGGATCTAAAACTGTACACTATCTGATTTGACTTTTTTCTATAGGCCTTTGGCATTTAATATTAAATTTTATGCAAATAATTCATTCAGGTGAGTAATTAAAATTTTAAGTCAACCCTTTGTTGGTATAGTTTGTCATTCTCGTATCGTTATTTGTTGTTGGGTCTACCTTCAGATGTTATGCCTATCAAAATTATACCATACCTATGACGTCCTCCTACCAGAGAGGAACAAAAGGGCGAGGGACACGGAACATCCGACAATAGAGAATAGTTGGTTCATTCACAGCTCCAAGACTACATGAGCCGCTGCATGGAATAAAAATGGTTGGGTCGAGCTTAACTGTTCCCTAGGCAAACAAGCAACCATTTTTCAGGCTGAAGTTCAAGCCATTGATATGATTGCACAGTGGCTCATCGATAGAAACTGGAAAGGCAAGTCAATCAAAATATCCCCGGAGAGTCAAGCGGCTCTGAAAGCTCTTGAATCTAGACGTTGTTCCATCCAAGGTATTATAGAACTACTAGGAACAACTCACCAAATTAAATAGAGAATATGAACTTACACTGAACTGGATATTTGGACATACTTACATGGTGATATGAAGACCATGAAAGAACTGATGCTCTTGTAAAGCAGGCGCCACAGCGGCCATCATAGCACCAGAACCAGTACTGGGAATAGCTTACAACACAGCTAAAGAAGCCCTCTCCAGGTGGACAACATCAACAATTTGTAGGCAAATGGAGAGTTACCGGCCCTAACACATTCAAAGATGGCAGCATAAACTCTAATTTTTTTTAAAAAAATATTGATAAAATAAAAAAATCCGCCATAAATTTTCTTTTAGGAGTGAGAACTAGATAACTACTTTCACTTGGCCGACAGCCGGTACAGGCTGCAGTTAGCATGTACACTGGCCACTGGCGGCTAAGAAGCCACACGAACAAGATAGGACTTTCCGAAGAAACAAAATGCCGCTCGTGCTTGTAGGGCGAAGAAACAATGGAGCATGTGTTATGCCACTCTCCAGCAATTGAAAGAACCAGACACACAGTGTTTGGAAATTCTCAAAGGACACTTACAGATTTGAAAACCATCCACCCCAGAAAGCCAATCGATTTCATGAAAAGGATCGAGCCTCTGGCCTAGTGGGAACCACAAAATGTGAGCCACAATAGACCAAGGGTCACGTGTACGAATACCGAATCACCATTTTACAAAAAAATATTAAAAAGAATCGAAAACTAAGCATTCTTAAGCGGGTTCAATTTCACACAATGCCTTCAACGGTTATTTTAATTACCTTTAACCAAGTGCCTCTATGATATTCTTATATTATTGGATTTAACAAATATTACTCAGTATTCATATACTCATCGAAATACTGCACTGTAAACATATGTATATCCTGATTTTGATTCCTCTGCGACCGATAAAAATAATCCTTCTGAGTGATCCAGCGAAAGGAGTTTAGGTCTGTTATGGTAAAAGTTTAAACCATTCAGATTTAGGTAGTTAATTTAAAAGATGTACAATTTTAAATCAGTACTACCCATCGGTACATTTTCATTCTAAATAAAGAGTATGATATCGCTCAATTAAAATTAATTTATCTTTATTTACTAATATAGCCATTCGCTCAAATGATCACTAATGTCAGTTTCGTATATAACAAAGCTGCCAAAAATAGATGATTTGAATTAGGTGCTGCTCGTATTTTGGTTGTTCGTCAATTCGCAATCAATAGTAAAGTTGAGCGAAAATAGACCTGATGGATTGGATACACAGTATGTGGTAACCATACGTCTAATCAGCTGAAGAAATCCAATTCCACATTCAAATTAAATAAGACCTTAAATCAGTAAATGCAGTTAAACGGTTTTTGGCTTTTGGACAACTTTCTATTATTTTGACCTCTACAATACACAATCCCCACTAAAATGAGAACCTGAATCTTAAGTTTTATCGTTGTTTAAGTAAAGGAGTATTACTCGAACAACGGTTTTATCTATAGTTTTCATGTTTTACTTATTACCTCCACCTAAGATGATGGAAGATTTAGTCCGGGGAAACATGTATCATAGGCCAAAAGCCTGAAAGGCTGTACGCAAGGAATTGTTATTTAATGGCCGAGATTATGCTTTATAAGATACATCACATACCTGTCGGCACAACGTTCCCATTCTCGAGAACAGACAAGTTTTTCGGTGCCTCTCCCAGTGACTTCTTCGACAAGTTCTTGAGCAATATGTGTACGAGCAATTGTGACAGTTTTTGAATGATTTGGCCTCCTTTGACATTGGCGACGCTGTTTTGCCACAGCGAGAGTAGCGGCAACGCAGCAATATGGGAGTTGGTAGAGTTGGGTCGACTTGTCCCGACGTCGGCGTCGGGTCGGAACCTTCCGATCGACGTCGGTATGCTCCGTTTACCTCTACGTCGCTCGGGCGGCGCTTTGGGCTAGTGCTAGCTGACACTGTCTCTGAAATTAGCCAGATGTTTGTGCAAACACAATTCAAACTTTCACGGGGAATGTGATTTTTTTGGCTTCTGAATCCCGACGAGTATGATTTTTTTAATTTATATTAGTTTAGGTAACTTACATGTTAACTAACTAAGCAAATAATTTAACACATTCGTTCAATGGAGAAATGTATTTTGAACATTGCATCAATAAGATACCTACAAACATATCACAAGAATGATTTTAAGTCTACATGTTTTTAAAAAATAAGCAACATTTAGCTACTGCGTCATTGCCATTCCAATTACTTTGACACTTATAATAGGTACACCGATCACAATTAAGCATAATTTACGTGATTTTATTGTCCACAATTACGGTTCTGCATTTTTATCAAAAGTCGAGTAAAAGGATTTAATTACAAAATCTTTTCCGAGAATAGAAAGCCGCCCTTTCTATTAAATACATATCGTATAATATCCCCCTCTTTTAACTTTTCTATTTTACGTGTTACAGAAAACTGGAAGGTATACCGGGAAGATCAAAAAAAAATTCTCAAAGAAACACCATGTATATTATTTAATTTTTGGGTTCTAGACACCTTTTTATGTTCTATACCTCAATTCAGTTGTTTTTTAGATAATAACGCTTGAAATTTTGGACAACTTGCCGAGCGGTACGTTCCAAACGGCTTGACTGCGAGCAAAAAGGTTAACATATTCACATCTTATAACTTAAATTATGTTAAAATCTGATAGTTATGGGACAATCGGTAACACTGAGGAGCAGCTTGTGTCTAGTGTAAGGTTACATTGGATGCGGATGCGTGCGATTTTTTTGTACGTTTTTACGTACGACATCGCAAATAAAAACATAGTACTTGAAATGCAGGGGCTCCGGGCGGAGCCTTCGATAGCTAACATCGAAGGCTCCGCTCCGGGCTACAATAGATACGTTTTAGTCTGATGTCATCGTGCGCGCGCTTGCGACTGTCGGATGATAACAAAATGATTTGTTTTTAAGCGTGTTCGTACGATCTTATAGGTTCGGTTGAGGTAATTTCTGTTTAAAAATGGTCGTATAAAAGTTAATTGTATGTGTTTAGACCAAGAAACCAGTATAGGGTAAAAAATCCAAAGATTACCATAACAGAATAATTGTTTCTTTGAAAAGGGTAATATATTCACCATTTTCGTCTCTTTCCAAACATGCATGTATTATTAACCCAATATCGGCTTGGTTTATTTAAAATATTATATTTTAAACAAAAATTTTGCTATTTTTAGTCGCTCGCGCGCATACGAATAATGATCGCAAGCGCGCGTGGTTACAGTTTACAGTAATCGGAATTTGAGCGTGCGATAATTTAGTCAGGTTTAAAAAAATGGACGAAACATTGCGCGATCTATTTATTTTATGGGTGTTTCTGTTTGGTACTACGTACTATGATAGGCAGAATCATAAGTGTCAGCTCGTTCGAACACCTTCCGTAGCAGTATGGAAGGTAAAGAGCAGTGGCGTAGCCAGGTGGGGGGCCAGGGAGCCGCCTGACACATGGGAACAGTATTCCAGAGATGGTCTTATCTGGGCCTTATAGAGCAGTATGAGCTGATGAGGTGTATACAACTTTTTTGCTCTGTAGAGTGCTCCTAGCTTTTATGCTGCTGCCTTGGCGAATTTGGTGATGCGATTTCGGTAAGGCATGATGTCTTTTGCGTTCATGCCCAGCAAGCTATGGATGAGGCCTGCCATTGATAAGTCAGGTCCTGCGGTGTTTGCTCTTTTTGAGAAGACATCTGCTTGAGTCGTTCCTGCTTTAAACGGGGCATTCTTTTCTTCACCCCATTCCACGATGGCGTTCATATCCTCATTGATGGAAGCAATCTCATTTTCTGGCTCGCGTTGGGAAGGAGCAGCGGTCATTGAAGTCCGCGACATGAATGAGGATACTAAGGTGCTGTCGTCTGCAAAGCTGTAAATAGGATTGTTTATCCTCTCTAAGAGCAGGAACAGTGTGGGAGGGGAACTCCGGCATTGATTTTAAATTCCTTCGAGATATGTCAATCAATACCAACTCGGATGATCGTTTAAGAAAGTGAAAAGCCGGAGAAACAGTGCTGGTAGTAGTCCATATGCTGTCAATTTATTTAAAAATCCGCCATCAAATGCTTTGGATATGTCGAGAGCCACTGCACGAGATTCGCCGTAGCTCTCGATGGATTTGGTCCGCAGATATAGGTCACGTAAGTCAGGAGATCTCCCGTTGATATGTGCTTGCGGAAGGCATCGCTTATGATGCCCGCCGATTCGAGATATTTTAAGAGCTGTTCGTTGATCAGTTTCTCAATGACTTTGTACATGATGGGAACAGTGGCGGATTTACCCTAAGGCCCGGTAGGCCCGGGCCTAGGGCGGCCGGATTTTAAGTTGGCAATAAAGAAATTCCATTATGTAGTCTATATGGTGGATGTTGAGAAAGGGGCGGCTGATAGCTTGGGGCCTAGGGCGGCCGAGATTGCAAATCCGCCACTGGATGGGAACTAAGGCAATTGGACGATAGTTATTTGGAATCGTTTTTTACCTCTCTTCGGAACTGGTTGCACCTGAGCGCCGTTCCAGCTAGAACGAAAGCATGCAGTTCGGTATGATAGGGAAAAAAGCCTGCATAGTGAAGCTATTAGTTCAGCAGCACATTTTTAAAGCACTATTGCGGGAACGCGATCCGGTCCTGTGGCCTTGTTAGTGTCTAGGCTTTTGAGCATTCGTTTTACTTCGCGTTGACGAAGTACCAGACCTGGCATTGAGGTATTCACTCTCGAGATAGTTAGGGGAGTCTTTCCTTGAGGATCTAAAGTAGAATTTGACCCAAAAATTTCGGCTAGAATGTTCGCTTTTTCTTTGGCCGTTTCCGCTATTGAGCCATCTTTGGTCAGTGGTGGGATTGACGTCTTGGAGAAACCCTGATTGACAGCTTTGGCAACTGTTTAAAATAATCTTGATCCGCTAGGAGAGCTAAGAAGCTTGCTCTTCGATTTCCGGCTGTCGGAATACAGCGCCATTTGCGGTAGGCGGCATTTTTAGCATGGACCGCTCTTGAGCAGCTTTTCCCAAACCATGGTTTACTGTTTGCGACACGTTTTATAGAAGAGGGGATGGAAGCTGCTGATGCTATCAATTTTCCAGCATATTTGATTTGACATTTGGACTTGACAGATGTGGATGAGGCGACTTTTCAACACACGTATGGAAAAGTGGATTTCAATACACATGTAATATTAATTGCTTAAATCGTTTTGTTAGGAATTTAAAAAGTGTTTTTTATATAATTTTCTTAGGGTGTTGTGGAAAAAATGGTGTACATTATTGGGGTGAAAATACGTTTTCAACCTCGGAGGGGTTCCGTACTCTGCTAAAGTCTCGTGCTATCATCGTCGTTTGAAAACTAATACTTTCAACACTTGATACGTAATACTATATATACCACGATAATTATTTAATTCCTTAATCCATATTCTCCTAAAAGTTTTATAATAATCTGTAGATATTTGAGGAAACTTATTTAAGGGAGCTAACGCTTTTATAGACGAATAATGAAGCAAGTATTTATTACAGATGAACGATAACTGTGGACATTGATAAACATTTAGTGCAAGCGCTATACATAAAGACAATAACTAAGTGCTGCTCGTGGGTGCAGGTGATTACGTATAATACCATCCTTTAAATTTATTGTTTTTTGCGCTAGGAAAAATGTTAAAGATAAAAATTGTAGGGATTTATGTAAACTATTTGCAACCTGTATCTACGTATATACAGAGTGTTACAGAAACGAGTGATAGTTCAAAGCCATACTATATTTTTAATTCTGAACATAACATATTATATAACATGTGCCGACATTGAACCATTGTTGACTTATTTATAATTAAAAATTCAATATAATATAGGAAGATCATACAAGCTGAAAAACTATTAAATTTTCCTAACTATACTATTGAATTTTCAAACGTTAATAAGTAGTAAATGATAAATTTTAGACGCATGATGTTATATGTATATAAATTATATTCAGAATTGAAAGCATAATCTAAAAATATGTAATTATACGTGGCCAAACTTCAGGGAATGAGTGATTTTATGAGTGATTTTAAGACGAAAACTTTATATAAACATAGGTCTGGAAATGCATTGTTTCCAAAATACTGGGTGTTCAAGTTTAAGAAAAAAACGGTAGTGTACGTCAGTGACTACTTTGTAATTTTTATGATTATTTCGGATTAAGAAACAAAAAATACGACTTTTTTGTCCCTTGAGTTATTCTTATATCTTGCTTACTTTTTAGGAAAAAAAATAAAAATCACTATTACCTGTCCCTAGACTATCACAAAAAAGTGATTTTTATTTTTTTCTCAACAATTAAGCAAGATACGAAAATAATACAAGGGATAGCAAAGTTGTATTTTCAGTTGTTAAATTTGAATAGAAATATATAATTTAAAAAAAAAGTGAGTGGCGTACATTTTTTTGTCAAACGTATCCAGTGGATTACCTTTCGGGACGCCACTGAAGTTAATAATAATTACTCTTAATTAACCTAATCAGGGCTAAATTAGCCCCTTACAACAGTAAATACCACTGTAAAATTTTAACAAAATCGACTAAAACACTATTAAGATTTTTACAAAAAGACGATTTTTTCTTTAAAGTTTGAAACCCTGTATCTTGGAAACGCAATGCAAAAAAATGCATTTCCGTACCTATGTTTATATAAACTTTTTGCTTTAAACTCACTCAAAGAGTTACGTCCTGAAGTTTGGCCACGTACTTAATTAACACCGGTATACAGTGTTCCATATGACTAGGACCTCTCACTCGCATATATGAAAATACATGTTGCAAATAATTTGCATAAATCCCTACAACTTTTATATTCAACATTTTCTTTTGGGGTGAAAGTCGAAAAATTGTATAACTTTAATTTTCGAAAATAATAACATTAACTTGAAATCATTTGCAACACCTCTATAGTCCGGTCTCAATCATTTGTCAAATATGAGATCCTGTCTGGAGATTTGTGATAAAATATTGTGCAATAGGTAAAAATTGTCAGAAAACCGTGTGTAACATTCCGATTTGGCCAGTGTCAAATATTTTTAAATTTCATTTTGTACGCCGCATTTAGCAACAAAATGCTGTATTTTGCGGTAAGAATTATTGAAAAGACGTCAATACTCATCCGTTAATTAATTCTAAATTTATTGATTCGATTTGCTGTCAATAAGCTTTTGCCGCATTTATCAATGTAAATTAATTTTATTCTAAATATAGGTTAACGATATATTTATATTAGCTTTTATAACACTTTGTGACTATATTTATTTTAGTTGATAAGCAAAGCACAGATCGCTTAGGTTTCATCCAATCACTAAAATAGGATATTATTGTTATTAGTATAGCTTTGCTTAATTTATATTACATTACCGTAGAACGGCCAGCAAACCGGTTTATATCTTTAAGAATTCTGTTAATAAAACCTGCTTTTAGGCTTTATTAGGTTCGTCAAATTCATATCTTGTTTTCGCTTTAAATATTTCATAACTTTTTGGGACCCCCGGTTGCTGAATTCCAATCACCGGCTGATCATTTCTAAGATCTTTTTGGGACCTCTATTTTATTTTTTTCACGCGGCATGCTGCAATGTTCGCAATATTCGGTTGGTTCAGTCGATAGCATTGGGTAGTAGGAATGTACTATTTCCCATAATTGCAGTTGTCGATTTAATTTTTTAAAAGTTTATCGTTTTGTTAGGGAATATTCTCTAGTATTTTTTGAACCATTTAATTTCAGCTCATTAACTATGACTCCGGCCGTCATTTTACCCTCATAATAAACGAGAACTTATCTCTTATCTTTATTATCTTAGAATTATTCTTTGTATCAAATCACTCTGCATGTTTCAGCCCATCACTACTTGCTGATCTGACGTAGTTTTGATCTCGTGGAAGGAGAAGGGCAACTTGACGGAAACTAATAAAGAGTCCTTCTAGATATACCCTTCAGTGAGAAGAGAAGCTTTCTGCTTGAGTGCAGTCATACAGACTCAACATTTACTATTGTGATTTAATACTACCCTTTCTTTGGGGATATATTATGTTGTTTTCTGTTTGTGTATTGACACGACCGATTTATCGGGATTCAATTTCTGCACTAGAGGCTTTCCAAGTTCGTCGTATAAGACCGAGACCGTCGACTTTCTAGCAACCCTCACACACGAGCGAGGGTTCTAATTCCGGACTACCAGTTCGATTATCAGGCCTACCAGTTCAATTACCGGGCTACCAGTTTTACTACCGGGCTACCAGTTCTATTACGTGGCTACAAGTCTTATCTCCGGGCCAATTTTATTGCCGAGTCCTCTGCTGGTTTTACCCTCGAGGCCATCGAGTAGCAGTACTTGGGATTTACTACAGGTGCCCGGCGCCTTCACCAGAGGTACTTCTTACCTACTCTACTGAGTGTGACGAAGCGGATCTAAGGGGTATCGTACCGAAGCATTTGTCTTTATTATTATCTTTTTTTTGTATTTAATTACTTATTTGCACTATAGATTGTGCCTTGAAAGAGCCAAGTTTCCTTATTTGTTCATTTATTTTTCTGACCGACTGATATAATCGATCTTAATCTGTTAATATAAATCAAGCATTGACCGCCAGCTCTAAGATAGCTCTCATTAATTTTATTTTTCATTTATTCATTTGTTTATCTGACCGAATAATATAATCGCTCTGAATTTTCTCTCTTTTTAA
Source organism: Pissodes strobi (assembly GCA_016904865.1). Classification (NCBI taxonomy): domain Eukaryota; kingdom Metazoa; phylum Arthropoda; class Insecta; order Coleoptera; family Curculionidae; genus Pissodes; species Pissodes strobi. The sequence goes on along the minus strand of MU183658.1, from coordinate 85,573 downwards.
TATAAATCAAGCATTGACGGTCGGGCTTTAAGACAGTTTTAATAATTTTATTCTTTTCATTCATTTATCGGGTCCATTGATTTAATTATTGGGGCCATTTAACATTACCTATTATTATTACTACATGTATAATTGGTGCAGGAACCAGCGCACGCATACATATATGTAATTAGCTTAGGAAAAATCAAAGTGATCACTTCGGATTGTAGTATTTAGTGCATTTAGTTGTAAGGCATACAGTACAGAGTGTTAACAACAGAATTAGTATCCGTACAATCACCATATTGTACCATTTATTAGTTAATTTAATAGTCATTTGACATTCTTTTGTCTTTAACTTGCCATTTTACTTTAGTATGGTTGCTGTGTTTTAAAGAAAAGAATTGGTAGCAAATAGATTGTTCCTTAAATTATAGGTTGTGTTTTCTTGTTAAGTTAAGATTGAGTTTCTTTGATTTAATAAGCCTAGCCACCCTGCACAACACCAGCGGAGCTTTTTCAGCTTAGTTGGAAAAAACTGGTGGCGCTCTACGACCCCACTACCGGGGCCGGGCATTTGTAACACGAATCTCCGGTGCTAGGTTTGTTTTTAATTAAAAATCTTTACTTTTGACTTCAAGAGGAAAAACGTGTTGCACATGTAGAATGTGGATGTTGATGTGCCTTCTCTAGCAAATATGGCAGAGGGGTATAATTCACCCCTTCAACATCCCGAAAGGAAGAAAAATTAAATAAAATAAAATAATGTCTACAGACAGTTGCATAATTAGAAAAACACTTTTTTATTTAAGATAACTGAAAATATGGTTTAAAACGTGACATAGGGCTAAGTTTTACTACTTGCATCCTAAAGAGGTAACTCTTAATCCATGTATAACTTGAAAATACCTATGTTCTTTTCAAATTCTAAATAAATCGCAAGGAAAATTTCCGCTGGAACAACAGAGCCATTATAAAATGTCACCCCTAAAATAAAAAGTTTTCTTATTTAGTTTTAATAAATAAATATAAATAAAGTAGGTATACTTGGTAGTTTTCTTGTTCTCAACCTCATTTTTTATATAAATTGTAAAACATATGAATGTCGTTTTCTTACCCCCAACCGCATGTTCTTAATAAATTGTTATATAGTAAGGAATGAATCAAAACCAACATTTGAATTTGCAATTCAGTATATAAACATGGGTGTCACTTAACTCTCCTTTGTTTGCGCAGTACGCAGTAGAGACTGGAATTTAAAAAATATTACTATAAAATGTTATCTGAAATATTTCTTTGCGTTAAATCTTAAAAATTACACTTCTATACCTTACCATTTGGCTGAATTATCCATAATAAAGAATGAAGATCTCGTAACGTGGAACTACCTATGTTCAGGAAATTGGTCACTCGATAAACAGGGCAAAGGATTCTGCTCACTCGGTGCAGACGAGGGTTTGGAGCAGGATAATCGAAAATTTAAAGTCTCTGGGGAATTGGTCGGTATAACTTTAAACCCAGAAACTCAAACCCAGTTTTTCTTAAACATGCCCTACCTTAACAAAATATCAGATGTAGTATTGGAAAATATATGCAGCACCACCATGTATAATGTAAAAAAAATCATCCAGAATCATTTCGAATCCAAGAGCACTGAAACGGTATGGAAATGGAAAGGGTCAGAAGCCAAAAAGGGGCAGACCCTATACAATATATTGTTAGTGATAAAACTAGCCTTAAGAACACAAATCTAAGAAAGCTGCTCTCTCATACATCGACGAAAGGGTAAATTACTCAATATTTCTCAAAACGTCTAATATCACTGGGAAATTAAACGAATCGGAAAGTGATCTGTTCCTTGGAAAATTCCGTAATTACTACAACCGCTTTTGACAATATGACGGACTTGCAGAGCTCACACGGAGAAGCTGGTCCAAATTTAATACTTCATTCTGTATATGCATCAAAGAGAAGCAATAAGATAAACATATTTTCGCCAGATACTGACGTTTTATTACTTGCGTTAAGACGTGTACCTTTGTTGCCAGAAGATACGAACTTTGTAAGCATCGGATCGAGTAATCAGGTGATACGTTTACGACCAATGTATGGCTCTTTGGAGCAGTCATACGTAGAAGCTCTTCCAGGACTTCACGCATTGTCAGGAGCTGACGTTACAGGTGTATTCAAAGGCAAATCAAACATTAGCTTTTGGAGGAAGTTTCTATCAGCTTTCCATTCTACACTTCAGGCGTTAGCTATCCTTGGGAAAAATGAAATATTAGATGAATCCAAGAAAAGCACTAGTAATCTATCCGACCTAAGATGGTGGATCTTTAGTCAAAGCGAAGTGATAATATGCCACCGACCCATAGCCGCTCTAAAAGCAGCACTGAGATGCCATTATCAATGCATGGAATGGTATAGAGACATGTGAAGGAAATCTTGTATTTTGTGCAAATGACGGTGTTTTAGAGGAAACCAACTTGGATTCAGAAGATTCATCGAATAATGCGTCTTAGACTCTTTGTCTGTTGGCTTGCGCCTTCCTTTACTATCAAAAATGCATAATTTATAAAACGTTTAAACAAGGTTTCTCTATATATCTATTTTATTTGGTATATAAACATTAATAAACATAAATATCAACACTTATATAGCCAAAAGGGTTGATTTTTAAGAATGTTTTTACTTTGGAACTAGATTAACATTTATAATTCTTCATTTCAAGTGGCCGTACCCAATATTATTCTTAAAATGGTCAATTTATGGGTTTCGCATTTAATATATGGCGCAATCGTCTATTTTAAACTCCTATTGGTCTAGGGGTGGAACTAGTGGAGACTTTACAAGTTCTAAAAATTTTTTGTATTCATAAATACTACTCGTTAAAATTAAGATATGTTCGAATATATTTTACTAAGCTAATTTACATTATTTTATATGGGGTGCCTATAGAGAATTGTTTCTTCCCTCAGAGCACTTGTGAGAGACGGTCCATCCATTCTCGGATTGTGTAGGGTATTCTGAAAATCTTAAAATATCGCCCAATATTATATCACAAATCTGCAAACGGAATACGAATTGAAACCTGACTACTATGTCAATTACTTTATTTCTGATTTCTAGTTCAGTTTAAGAGCTTCTTTCAAATAATCATCATTTCTAATCCACCATCAACGCGATTTTTCAAATTCCTGTATAAAAGGGAATTGATGGAGTCTAATTTAAACTATGCGCTCGATGGTTTAGTAGATATAATATACGCTGAGCAGGCTGTCAATGAGAAGCAGGCTTTTCCCGTTTTCCTCGCATATTTATCAACTTAAAACAACCTTAGTCGCAAAACACTAACAACCACTGGCACATCACAGAAGCTTTTGCAAGTAATTATGAACCGATACCAATAATACTGCTCAATCGTCTGAGTGTAAAAACCTATATCAGCCCTGCGACCGTTGATATTTATTTGAGCTCACAATCAAACTCGCGATAAAGAAGCACATTTATGCATTAGGTAAAAAGTACAAAACCCTGCCATTTGAAAAAATAGGTGATTGATTTATACTGAGCATAAGTTGGTCTTCAGAATCGTCACGATATTGTAGAGAAGGTTATAGGCATGAGCTTTCGAACTAAATACGTTGCCACCCTGAGATTAAACATGGCGGTGCGAATCGCATTTAGTATAGGAGAATCCGTAATAATCAGTTCGTGGAGTCTTATAGGCAATCGTTATTTCAAAGAAAAGCTACGGTTGGCTTCCAGTGATCTATGATTAAATTGACAGTCTGTTTGGTCCCGGAGCTCAACAATGTTAGGATGTGCAAGATTTCGGCAAAATGGGCTTACACAAATGCTTCGTTTGTCGTATAGAATGATAAAAATGCCTGGTATCGGTCATACGTAAAAAGCTTTAGTAATGATAAGAACTTTTAAAGGATAATATTATCGGCATACCATAAGTCATCTTCAATCGATTATAGCTCTTAACTCTATAGACCAAAGTTTGCAACTATCAGACCTCATCTCCTAATAATTATTGATGAACGTTCCTACCGCATCTATCTAAACTTTTCGACTACTGACAGATGGCACTTTGGATATAATGAATAATGTTATAGATATCTCCCACAAAACTGAATATGTAGCCGGATTGGATAGTGTGACAGTCAGACCCCCCCCCCCCAAGTTTTGAGTCTCGTTTGATATATTTTAATGAAAATTTGAGGACTGTAGTAAGACGTCATATACGAAATTTTAAGCAAGAAATTACAGATAGAAATGTCAAACTGGCATTTTGAAAAAAAAATAGAAAAGGGGGTCGAGTAACACTTTATTTGAAAAGCCTTTTTACCTGTATTTCATCGTCAAGGTTTGAAGTCGCTGTCGCCTTTTCAAACAAAATGGCGCCATGTCAAATATTCGGAAATCCCAAAAAAAAGCGCCCAGGATAGTGTTTATCCAGATAGTCTCTAACAATTCTACAGTAATGCGGCCGTAAAGGGCGATTGGAATGTTATTTCCCTATAGCCAAATTCTCCAGGATTTTCTTCGACACACTCTACAATTAAATGTTCTACGGCATTTTCAAGCATATCGAGATCTATTAGTCCAGTCAAATTTCCCTCGATAAAAGTGGGCCTATTAAGTGGTTTCCCAAAATATCTGCCCAAACGTTGAGTTTTTGAGGAAACTGAGTGTGGCCTTCTCGATAAACGTGGGGCTTCACATCACTCCAGTACCTAACATTCTGTCTGTTCACTTTTTCGTTAAGAAAGAAGGTACACTCATCACTAAAACAAATGGTTTTATGATAACGCGGATCCCCGTTTAATAGTTCGGATATTATTTCGCAGAATTCTATTCTACGGTCCGGATCACCCTCGTTTAATTCATGTAGTATTTTAAATTTATAAGGATGAAATTTATTATGTTTCAACACTCTTTAAATACTTTTCGAACTAACTTAGCACTCGTCTGCTGCTAGCGATGTCGGTTGCATCGGATTAACCGCCATTTGCGCTACTATCTGAATTTTTTTCACTGCCGGTAGTGGGGGCCTTCCTGTTCTTTTCGCATCAAGGACACTTCCAGTGCTTTGTTTAACTCCTTTTTGAACTAAATTCCTTAAGTTCTTTATTGTAATTGGGCGATCAGGAATGTGTTCATTAAAAATGCGCTCAGCAGCATGATAATTGTATTGTGATTCGCCAAAAATTAAAACTGCCTCTACTTTTTCTTGCAAAGTACGAAACATTTTGAAAAAATTCGCCACACAGTACACAAAAGTACAACGATTAAATCAACAACCAACATTAGGTGAATCAAAACAAAAATAAATAAATATGCCATCGTTGCCTTGGCAATGAAGCCTACTTTTTACTTAAAATAAATAAGGGCGTATACCATTTCAATGAAATTCAAAATGTTGCTTGAAAATAGCGTCCACCTGTCAGTTTGACATTTTAATTTGTCATTATTTGCAACTCAAAATTTGTTTGCCTTAGTAAAAATTTTGATAATTTTCAAAACTCTGACATGACGTGAACTTCAAACTTCCAGGATATAATAAGGGTAAAAAGACCTTTCAAATAAGGTATTACTCGATATCCCTTACTATTTTTTTTTTCAAAATGACGCCCAACTGTCAGTTTGACATTTTTATGTTATTTTTTGCTTATAATTTGGTTAATGTGTTTGTTACTAAAGGCCTCAACTTTTCATGACAATTTATTACATGATTCAAAAGTTAAAAGAGGGGTCCTGATTTTACACGCTCACTGTATACATGCCCAGACATTCTGCACCCCCAGATGGCTGAAGTTTTTCTTGTCATGTATGCGCTTGCACTTGCTCTAGCCTAGTTACTAACCATAGAACTAAACCAAAAATAATAGAAATTAAATCGAAACACTACTTACACATGCCTCCTACCTTGAGGACCTGGACTTGCGGCCCTTCCTGATGGAGGAAGACCCAAGAGTGAATCCAAAACGTCCTCAAGTGTTGCTGTACTAGGAGAGAGTAGCATCCTCGTGCTTCTGCTTGATAGCATTTCACATTCTATCGGAATATATCCTATTTTATTTTAAATAGTTGCAATAAATAGATAAAGAGAGCAGTCACCACATTACTCTCTTTATCTGAGTCTGTTAGAGAGAAGATGGCCTTGATCATGAATTTTGTGAAAAAAGTAACGAATTTGTCCGTTAATCTTGAAAGATTTTTTATTTTAAAGGCCCTTGTACTCGTTTGGCCAACTAGTTGGTCCAAAAATAAGGACATCGATTACACGTTGGCGTTGCTCAGTTTGCATTGGCCCTTTGACGATGATGGATGTGGAAACCATCGCAGCTGCGGCAGTGTACTTGTACAGCACTTTGAATATATATAGAAAGGTGCACCAAACGAGTGTTATTAAAAAAAAATGGCGCAAAAGAAGATGCTGGCAAGTACTTACAAAGAGGAAAGGGGCCAACGTGTAAACGTTGTTGGCAGATTGGGCCAAGATCTTTTGATGTGTGAACGAAAAACCGACAACATTCGGCAGGCGGGCCAACGAACGACCAAGTTACGCCAAATGGTTCTGTACACGTTGGCCCAACTCATTGGCCCAACTAGTTGGCCAAACGTGTACAAGGGCCTTAACATATACCATGGAACCTCTGAGAATGAGTGATGAACTCAGAACTACCGCCTTCGCTGCCCAGCGATCCTCAATACTATGGTACATTTTAAATGAAAAATATTTTAATATTTTTAATCAAAACCAGTTCCAGAGAAAATCACATACGTTTAAAAATAAACTTTAAATAATTTAAGGTGGTGCTTACTTGTTTGGGCGTTTACCCAATCCAGTTTTAACTGACAATAAGTTATTTAGGTACAGGGAATTTTACAAAATTTCTATTTAACTATGGAGATGCAATTTTTAACCTAAGACGAAAGTCTAAAATAAATAAATTTTACAATGTTTTTTTACCGGATCGTGGCTTGTTAGTAATACATAACTACACTTGCTAAATAAGCCTTATACTATATTAATGTTAGTACAAAATATACCTATGTAGATATTATATACGTATTAAACTAGTTATCCTTTCCTTAACCCCTTCGGTAACAGCATCAAAAATCAATGGGATAATGGTGCCATTATCCCAGGTTTCATAACTTTTTTAATGATGCTATTTGTCACGTAGCGTTATACACAGTCCAAAAAATGACATATGAAATTGGCTTAAATACCAAAGGCAGTGCAACAAGAGACAATATTGTTTAGGCTGACCAGATATATATTCTTTTCAAGACTATTATACTTGTTTTGAACATCAAATAATATATACTGTTTTTTTCTTGTCCGATATACTCTTTTTTCCAAGAGCCAGAATTTCCATTATAAAAAGTCGAATTGGTTTAAAAATCAACCGCTGATAATCTGGTTAGTCGTTTAAAAATTTTAGTTTACTTTTATTTAAAATATTTATTCTATGGTTTACGTGCCTTTCACTCCTTTCAGTTACTATATTTTTGATTCATATTAATATTTGATCTCGATTTTGACGACTTTTGGGTGAAAATTTAGCGTGGCACCCCAAACATTTTCTACCTTCAGCAAGGAGCCTCCGGGGCATCTCTATTTACGTTACCTATGACATTACTTTGATTGTAGCTTTATGGTTTCTTGTATATACTCTTTTGCCTCTAAACATTTCTGGTCAGCCTAATATTGTTTATAACATGTATCCAATGATGGATACATTGACTTAATTACCTACACACCGGTCCATCATATATGGATACAAATCCGATAATAATTAGTGGTGCCGAGCTTAGCTGGGGTTTTTTTTTATCGTGAAAAGTATAGAAATAAAAAATCACCTTACCAAGAGTCTGAAGCATATAAGCAAGGAGCATATAAATAATCCGTCACAAATGAACTTACGCAATTTATTCTCTAATAATAACATATTTGTATCATAATCATATTATATTTATAAGTTTCAAACAGGTATATAAATGAAATAGTGTAGCATCTAAGCTGTGTAATTGTGAAACTGGTTAAAATGCTGTATGGTACAGAAAGACGACACGTAATGCAAATATTTAAGATAATTTTCTTTTCTAATTATTTTCATAGCACTCTTTACAATACTTTCTATTTCTCCTCTGTTTGCCTTCGTCTCTTCTCGCTTACGAGATTTTTCTTTTGGGAAAAAAATATAGGATTTCTTGAGTTTTCTATATGACTGTAAATACTTCTTCAGAATATCATCATTTCAAACTCTAGAACGCCTGCTTGTTTTTCATGGGTAATTGAATAAAATGTTTTTGCATTCAAGATCATTCGCTGAATCATATGAGAACCAACTTTTTTGAACCACGTGTAGCTTTTCCTCTGTCTTGATCTGTTCTATCCACGGCCTCCATATTTTGGTTGTAATGATCAATTGGCGAAGGCTTTACAATAGATAGACTTCTTTTGGCCTAAATTCTGCTATCAGTTTAATGGTAAGCACTTAAACATCCTTCTTGTCCTTGTAACGAATAATAAGCGTGTCACTTTTTTCTAGCAAAACATGTTTAAAACGCATTGAGTGCAGTTTCAGTTAGGCACTTTTCGTTTATCACGTATCGTTCCCGTCATGTAAGTGTTTCTTTGAAGAAGGAATTCTGTTAGTCGCAATGACGTATACAGTTATCAATATTTATTTCTCGTTCTTCGTCCAGTAAGGTCTGACATAAGTGTTGACACACTTAGATGCTTAGCATTGTGATGGTCTATTGATTATATGTCTTTGCCAATATACAGAAAGAAAATATTAGTATATACACAAAACTGAGAGCTGCTAGAACACAAGCAAAATAGCTTCAATCCAAAACCTGCTTTTTTCATTTTCATAAATTGCCTAAAATTAAGGCGACTTTTATACAGAAGTAGATATTCTTCCAATGCTCCAACTTCTCCCGGATCAATGAAGGTCGTACAGTTTTTTTAAGGTGAGCAAAGAATATTTCTAAAGGTGTGAGAAGTCTTCCTGCTACAAATGCACTTGGAGAACTAAATCGCAAAACTTTGCAGTTGAAAAGAAACGATGGCAAGTCACGATTTCTGAGCAAAATATTTTGGGCACGAGATCCCAGTAGTCCCACATTGCAGGAAGATTTAATATGCCCATATATTAGTTCAAAGCTAGAAATACGTACATTTCCTCTAAAGTGATGCCTTTTCATAGGATAAAGTGAAGCTTTTGGGTGCCCTTTCCTACCAAATACAACCCAGTTCATCCCAGTTACAAAGTAATTGAACTATTTTTTCGGACAAAAAAGCTCTAAAACAATTTTCAGCACACTTCATCTCATCAGTTTCTATTGTAGGGTGAAGTACATTATAAATAAGTTCCAGATCAGATGTCAGACGTCCTATAGAAGCTGATATAATTAGTCACATGTTAATATTTGCAACAAATTGGTCTGTTGTAACTATGAAATCACCCATAGGAATGGGTTGGTATTCTTTCTCTATCTGAGATACTACTCCAGCTCTCGTCCTCGTCAGAAGAATCGTGCTCGCATGGTTGTTATTCTGACCCTGAGGGTTGAAACTGCTCTTCTTCGCTGGAATCACTCATTTTCGTCTATTTTTGTGAGTGATGACAAAACAAAAGCGGTATGCACTTTGTCAAATAACCCAGCGACCGACAACTGGATAAACGAAGCCAGTAAGGCCTGCAGCGCATTCGCTCATGAAAAGTGATAGTAGTGGTGGTAATTTTTTGCGTGTACCGGGTCCTAAGTAAACTCAATATCACAATTCAAGCACAGCCGCATACAAATAATTAAAAGTAGCTCCTTATGGGATGCACTTGTACGTAAAAGCATCTAACCGTGTATGCTCCGTTGGGGACATGGTACCGAAGGGGTTAATATATAAAATGGACCTACATAGATTTAGTTATAGAGGAATAATGTGCCAAAGCGTAAGATATCCTTTATAATAACAATTACTACAAATCTTTTAAACAAAATCATTAATTTGTGTATTTAAGAAACCCCGTAGAGTCTGAAAGAACCCTGAAGAAAATGTTTTGAATTGAAGCAAAAGAGATGCAACATAAAATTAACATTTTCTTAATGGGACGCCTTATTTATTGGGTCGCTTTTGAAAACGTCTAATTTTTTTTCGATACTTTTCAATAAAAATGATTTCGTATTCACCTGCAGATTCGGGATCAAACCTGGAAACCTAGATCAACTAAAAGGACGTGGTGGTTGGAAAAGTAGCGCCGTTGCCGAGGGCTATGTCGAAAATTCCCTAAACCAGAAGAAAAACGAGGCTGGCTAAATTTTTGTCGCTATTTCCTGAGAAGTTTCCGTTGCATCCAGTTCCGTTGTACAAAACAGAATTACATCTTCCACAGCAACTTTTCCACAGAATACGTTAACTAAGTATATTGCAAATTGACTCCAATTTTCCAACCCCTTTTTAACTTAAATAACTGTAGTGACGTTAGCATAAAGGTTAATATTAATAATGATACAAAAAATTACGTTTTACTTATTAAAAAGAACTGTAAGCTTGTGACACGTTTTTGATAGATAAATCGGTAAGCTGTCGTTAGTTTTCTATTTCAGTGCTTTATTTAAAAGATTATTCTGTAATATAAGTACTATACTAAATTAATAAATTCATAATTTTGCTTCATAATTCAATAATTTTACTTTTAATCCCTAGGGATTCAAATATCCCTTTTAATCCCTAGGGATTAAAAGTGCCACTTTAGCCCTCGAAATCGGGAATTAAAACCGCTACTTTAGACCCCAAAGTGCATAAAATACTTTTAATGCAGAGTTTCTGTCTACCCGTCTTAGAGAGCATCAGGATTTCGAGGGGTCTCCTGCTATCACGCGCTCTTAGCCGCATTTTACGTGTTTTTAAACTCGTGTATCGCTAAATCGAAGTTTGGATACATTTCTTATGATCTTGCCGGGATTTGTTACCAAAGTCCGGTAAAGGTTTAAAGATCTTATAGTTTATCAGTTTCCGTGGACAGATCTTCGGAATTGAACGTTAATGTCCGAGGTATCTGTCACCTAGGACATGAGTGAGCAGACGCAAACACTTCGTCAGCTTCAGAACTTAGTGCTGGAACTTCAGATAAATATCGTGAATGGCACCACTGGTTCAGGATTTTCCCAAAAGTACGAACTTGAAGGGGCCTCTTTCAGGAGCACAACTCACAATTATGAGGTAGGTACATTCCAAGAATGTCAAACGCAGCAGGAGATACATTGATTCCCAAATTGACTGTGGTCAAAAGGTCAGAAAAGCCCAGACGGCACTTCTTACCACTGCTAAGGGTAAAAGTGAAACATGAAGACCTATTTCAAGAAGAAGAAAATCGACAACGACAAAAACTTAAGGATGAAGGTCCTGTTTGCGTGCGTGACTCACCGCGCGAACCCAAGGCTCTTCATTCGACCTTGAAGTTCACGCCACATGATGAAAAAGTAATGAACATTGCATCGGCCAAAGCGACCGATCAAACAGCAACTCAGGCCCCACCCCCAGAAGTCAAGGGGGCTCCGCCCCCTCGGCTCCCATGGATGTTCTTCGAAAGCACCTGATTTAAAGAGGTAAATCTAATTTGTTGACCATCTAAAAATCATGTTGACCAGAGTCTTTTGCAGAAGGTATGGCGACCAAATTTCCTACATAGATGCTACTCGATAAGACGCTTCTGCTACCACCCATAACTACCCCCAACCCCCTCCGGAATTCCACTTCCCTCTTGCACATTTTAATAAAAACGTGTTGACCGCCCCTTTTCCAAGAGCCTAGAGGCACCAAATTGCCCACGATGATGCTCCTCGATAAGACGCTTCTGCTACCACCCCTAACTACCCCTCAACCTCCCCAGAATTACACTTCCCTCTTGCACATTTTAATAAAAACGTGTTGACGAAGTGTAATTCTGGAGAGGGTTGGGGGGGTAGTTAGGGGTGGTAGCAGAAGCGTCTTATCGAGTAACATCATTGCGGGCAATTTGGTGCCTCTAGGCTCTTGGAAAAGGGGCGGTCA
>MU183658.1:50852-73412 GCA_016904865.1 Pissodes strobi | reverse complement strand
TCTTGCACATTTTAATAAAAACGTGTTGACGAAGTGTAATTCTGGAGAGGGTTGGGGGGGTAGTTAGGGGTGGTAGCAGAAGCGTCTTATCGAGTAACATCATCGCGGGCAATTTGGTGCCTCTAGGCTCTTGGAAAAGGGGCGGTCAACACGTTTTTATTAAAATGTGCATGAGGGAAGTGTAATTCTGGAGGGGGTTGGGGGGTAGTTAGGGGTGGTAGCAGAAGCGTCTTATCGGGTAACATCATCGTGGGCAATTTGGTGGCTCTAGGCTCTTGGAAAAGGGGCGATGGTTAACAAATTAGGTAGACCCGATTTAAAGTGCCATTCAAGACACTTTCATTTAAAAGAAGCATTAGAAATTTTATCCTGACGTGGGTGGCGAGCCCGCGGTGAAAAGCCAGTAACAGATTCCAGCCGCTTAGCGATATGGAAGATAATATGGATTCCGACACGTCCACTGAAAACGTGGCACCTAGAACAAGGCCTAGGAGGATTATTTCTAAGCCAAAGACCCCCCTGAAATCAAAGGTGACACCACCGCCGCCTATTGTCGCGAAAGATGGCTTGGTGGGTCACCACGACTTCACGGGAACGCTAAGAACCGCTGGGATCATCAGTTAAGCAGAAACGATGGCGAATAGAAACAAAATCATCCATGAAATTAACAGGTAAAATTATGTTATTACGGCAAATCTTGAAAAATTAAAAAGGGGCTTTCGTGCTTGTTTGGAAAAAATGGCGGCTACATTGAACATTAAATTACTAGAATTGCTTTGTCAATAATGTTAAATGTTTCACTTTTACCCATATGTATTAACAGTGTATACGCTAGACTTTAATAGAATGTTGACCATTTGTGTTATAGCATTTCAGGGATTTATTGCTACCTTTGTCTATTTATTAATTTAAATCCCACGTTTTTCATATAAATTAAAGCAATTCTGCTGTTCCTAAAAATGAATGAGACACTTTCAAAAACGGACCAATAAATAAGGTGTCCCATTACGAAAATTCTAATTTTGTGCCGTATTTCTTTTATTTCAAGTGTTCTTTCAGATTCTACGGCAAAAATACACACGATGGCTATTTATTTTTTTTTAAATGGGGGTGTGCCACAAATATGACCCTACTTCCCGTCGGATGACTGTGTGTATGGTGGAGATGAGTTGGATCACCACTGACTTCGTTTTTCTAGCCTCTTTTGGCAGCGAAGCTACTGCCATATTATAATTTTGAGCATCTTTCCTGTATTATTTATACGTGTTCACTGCTCATGCTTCGTTATCTTCTTCGGCTAATTCGGCTTTTACCTTTGTTTTTTATTAACTGCATGTTTTTGTCAGTATTCGTGCATAAAGCATATTGCATCATAAGCCCTTTTTGATCTGACAATAAGCCTTTTAGGTATATCTTTTGCTTGCTTCATGACTTCGATTTGCATTTTTTCGCATATAATTAAGAATTATTGATTCGACTGTAAGTTCCACTGTTCCACTGTTCGAAATAAAGAAACTTCATATGCTATTCGGTTTGTCTAAATTTTTTATTCTTGATATGTCTCTTTATTTAGTTTTGGTTTCTTATTTTGTCGTTATTTCCGCATTTAGTTGATATACTAAATGTGGTACGTGGTATTTAGCATGAAATTAAATCAAATTGTATATGTGATTATCTTTGCGTCTTTTAGCTTGACCCTATCGAAGGCCTTAATAATACCAATGGGCAAATAATCTATTAATTGCCACAATGGAATAAATCCTACTTATCACCTATTCGTATATATTTCATAATTTCGGATTTTGCGTCTTCTTTTTACCACTTCATCATCGCAACTAGCTTAATACCTGTACAACTATTTTTTTTAAGTATAGAATATCGTGATGTCCTTGTTTCAATTAATTAGTTTCTCGCCGTCTCTAAATTATTTTCCAAAAATTATTAGCTGGAGTCAGAAAAGCAGAAGCCCCCAATATTTAAAAACCAATTTAAGATAGTTTTAGTTGTGTAGTCCAGCCTGATTGACTGATATAGGGATTTTAAATCATATTAAAATATCGCATACGTGAACAGTGTGCAGAATATCACGTCAGTATTTAAACATACCCAAAATAACATCAAATCATTTCAATTAGAATTTGTGGGTTAGTTAAAGAAAGGCTGGCCAATTCTCTTTTTTTGTCACACCATTGTCCCAGGGTCGTATCGAGCAATAAAGAGATGTTTTTAAAACTGTTTATTATGCTTTGAATGACAAGTATTATTTGTTGTAATAGAAAAAAAAACATAACGCAAACAAATCCATTTAAAATAAAAAATTGAAGCATGCCAAATAAATTCAAAAATACTTATATTTACCTTATATCTACTCCAGGTTTAAATGTGTCTAGATAATTCTCACCACACTCAGCAAGGATGTAAGAGCAAACTGAACAAATTAAACTAATAAAAATGCAAAATTGTTCATTCCTAAGTTGACCTACGAACTGGTGAAATGACAAAAAAAATAATAAAAACAATCTGAAAAGGTAGATGGGATATCATTTAAAAGGTTGATCTGGGTCAACCAAACTAACCTAATTATTACTCTGACTCCTAAAATCAGTAGAATACCGGATCATAATCAATCAAAAATTTTCGTTGTTTTTTAAAAATCCTCAGGCTGATGTAATGTGTTTTAATCTAAACAATTTATGTTTTTTTTTATATTTTTGTCAGCGTATGCTCTCATTTTGATCTGTTCTGTAAAGCGCACTACTCTTTTGAACTTGGATTCAGTATGCAATTTCGTCAGTTACATGGCAAGGTAAGAGTTTAGAAGAAAATATTTAATTGGAAGGAAATTTATTCTTGTCCTATTCATATTAATTCATTATGAGTAATTGGCAAACAAGATACATTTTTGTATATGTCACCATGCCGATCGAGAAAATACTGCATACAATATACCTGTTTCAGTAACAAATATGTTTTGATATCATTTTTGTTCCATCCCAAACATAAAATCATATATCACTGGAGAGATATTTTGGGAAAAATTATTATTATTCAACCGCAAATTAGTGTTCTTGAAAATTTAGTTTGACTAACTTCAAAAAATCAGGTCTTCAAAATGACCGTCATCGTCACCAACTTCAAAATAAGCACATCTCAACAACTACGTAAAAATTATTCATTAGAGGACGTTGTAAAACTTGATTTCTTCACGAATTGACTTTTTAAGCTCATCGACTTACAAAAAGTTTGCCCTTTAAATTTTCCCACAGAAAAAAAACGGGTACCGTAAAGTCGCTAAATGAGTCCGCCCCAAACCCTCATATCACCAGAAACTCCGCAGAGCTCATCTCTTCCATCTTGCTGGAATAACAAGGCATTATTTGGTTAAATATGTGGACCAATGGTACGAAATGATCGTACCCCGGACCATGATGGAGGCTTTTTGTAACGATTCCGCGAAGATACTGGTTATCGTAAATGAAGAAAAACTAGAATTTACATCATCGCTGATCAGGAGATCGTGGATTGCGTTCCGATATAAATTCCAAAGTTATTGCCAATATTAGTCCTTTACCTTAATTAGGTACTGTCATTTTATTATTCGTAAGGATGAAACTTTAAATATTTTGGGGCATTAGATCCTAGGTTTGTACCCCTTCAGTATTCTCAGATTATTAGATCTCTTAGGATTTCTCGAGAACGCAATTTTTGCTCAGTCAATATTTCTAGCCTATGAACTGCGTACCTTCGACATGCAGGCTACTTCTTGTGTTTTTCTATACAAAAAACCCGTTGTGGAAGGTTCAAATGAATATTAAATTAATATCTAAAAGCCTGAAATTTCAATATTTTCTGTTGGACAACCAACAACTTTTCATAAAAAATGACGTTCCACAAATAACTAATTTAAGCCTAGATTATGACAAGCTTCTACACGACAAATATGTCGACAAAAACCCTGAAGATTATAGAAGATATTCCTATAGAGAGTGATTTATTCAATCAGTGATGGTATAGAATATATTTAAATATTAAAAGGGATAGTAGTCTATTATGGAGAGCCCTTTAGTAATAGGCATTGTAGTTGTTGTAAGGAAAGGTGCGAATAAACTTCGTAAGGAATTACATTTCCATCAACCAATTTAAGGTAAGATATTTATCGAATTTATAAATATTAACTTGTTTTCCGGCAATTAATCTCAAAAGCGGCAATTCTGAAACTGTATTTTTTTCATATAATGTGCAGCAGCACGCTTGACTTTATTAATAAAATGATATTAAACATTTGCCCTCACTTTACATTAATATAAGCACTTTCACATGTGCCCGGAGCTTCCCTATGGGGGGTCCGTTAGTGCACCAGTATGAGGCATAATCGGACAAAAACGCGCGTTTGCGACAAAACATTTGCAGGGCACTCCTTTATGCTTTGTAATAGGAACTTCGCTGCGGTTAAAAAGAAGATAAACAAAAGTGGAAGAAGTTTTTTTATTGAAAGAACATTACTGAACTAATCATCACGACAAACTTAAAAGATTTCAAAAAATAGTGGCCCTAATTCTATTTAAAAAATTGCTTGTCTACAGCTTCCCTAGGTAGACAGATATTAAAAGATGGAAACGTTTCCTTCAATATTTCAACTTTTATGCAGTTCACTTATACAGAAGACAAGAAAGGTTATGTCCCTGCTCGCAACTACATTGAGGGTCTCACTGAACATGAATTTAAAACACATTTACGCAAATTACATCTTTTCCTGACGAAGTTACCTATCCAGACGTCAAGGTACGAATTCGTGCCAAAAAATTATATCCATCAAGAAATTTTAACGATTTACTCGCGAATAAGCAGAATTGGTAAGATACTTTTATCAAGACCTATTTTCCTGATGGCAAACAGTGGGTGGAGAAAATGAAGATGATGTTGACTATCAAACATTGACTTAATCATGTACCCATTAAAATAAGTTGTTGGTAAAATAAAAATGAATAATTAAAAAAGTTCTGGTCAAATAAACGTGTCTTTTAGAAACCACACACGTCCAGTCGCCATTTTATGCTTTTAATGACGCAGCAGAAGCTGTATATTTAAATTTGTGTGAAATTTCTAACGTATTTACATACCCTAAAAGTATATTTCCAGTGGTATGATGTGATTTTGCATAAAACAGTCAATTGTGGACATGTGGCGTTTCTCAAATACGGATTCAAACAGGGAGTATTGCACGTAACAACTTAGTAAAACACATATTTCCTTGATAAGCCTGTTAAACCTTTAGGACAGGACACAAAATTTTGGTATTGCCACCATACCACTGCCAGTTTAATTCAATAGAAATGGTGTGTTCCGAATGTAAACGAAAATACGATCAATATATTTTTAATCTTAAGGGATCAACATCAGAAGTTTTGGCTACATGGGAAAAGGTAATAAACGAAATTTTTATGGGTCATTGAGAAAAATATGTTAATCATGCTGAAAAAGTAATTCAAGAGGTTTGGGAGGCAATACAAGTATAATATGATGCCTCTGACATTACGCCACCTTTAATTACTACGGACTACGGTGCCTTTGTAGGGATAAAGTCACTGCACTACGGACGAAGATGACTACGACCAAAGAATATTCTACTACGATAGAATATTCTTTGCTACGACGAAGAAGACAATTACTCTGACTTCATTTCTTTTTGCTATAATAAATTTTATATTCTCATTTGTAATTTAAGTATTTCGACCCTATCGTTATAATTGCATTAACTTGGCAATGCAATTGTGCCATCTTTTTTGGGATTGTATTTTTTTATTGTTTTGATTAACATTTTTATTTTAAATCTCAATTATTTATCAAGATAGTATTTTCACCAAAAATAAATACATTAAATGGTCAATATACTTGTCTTTTTCCTGTAAGCTAATATGATTTTATACCATTCTTCTTAATATTTGAATTATTGGGGGAATCAATTTTGTTGCATCTGCAGCTCGTTGTGTTGCATTCTTTAGATGAAATGCGATACCGTTCCGAACTTGTTTCTTTTCCAAAAAAGTCATATATTTAAAATTGTCAGCTGATGTGGTTTTCAAACGAGTTTTTTGAGACTTCACCACAGAAGTAGCGGACCTCCTCCTAATAATAAGTATTAACTAATGTTTATTGTTAAATAGAAATTGTTTGATATATGCTAGATAGATATTTTTACCAAGAACTATTAAAAAAATAATAAAATATATAACTTATTGTTATTGTGGGCGAATGCTCCTACGTAATGTGTAGTTTATATATATGTATTATTTATCAAGCTTTTATTTAAGCATTTCGAATTTACTTTTATAAGATAGTTGACCATATTTTGTTATCGCAGAGTTTTCTACCTAGTATCCCCATTAACCAGCTGTGGGTTTTTACCACAATATCGGGCCCAATTCTCTTTGGTCCTTTTTATTTTTATTTTTATTTTTTCCTTCCTGGGATTGTTTACAATTCAAGCCAGCGGTTATATTTCAAGAACCACGCTGAACGGTTATTATTTTTTGCTGGGAAAGTACACACCGGCGAGTACGTCGCCAAGCAAGCCTATTTTCGGTCTTAACGTAAAAATAAAAGTTAGTATTCTTCGGTCCGCGTTTAGTTACACAACCCTAGGTACAGAGCTCTGCTTATTTCATATTTTTGCTGATATCGTATATTTCGTTTACTTTTGTAATTTAGATTTTCAAGAAAAAATCCTTAACTCTCTCCTGATATTCGGCCCTGCCAAAACTGAAAGTATTTCAAATTCACGAGTAAATTAAAATAAGCGTATAATCTATCTCCAACGCTAAAGTGGTGACCCCGACGTGATCTCGTGAGTTATTTGTGTATTTTTGTGGCAGTTACGCGAGTTTTACGATAATGCCTAATGACGTGGATGAATTACCGGCTAGAATGATTTCTGTCGCCACTCCGCTCCCGGAATTCAACCCGGCAGACCCGGAAATTTGGTTTACCATGGTGGAATTACAATTCACCTCTGAATCCATCAACGACCACGCAAAAAGGTATCTAAGTGTACTCAAGGCACTACCCCGCCGATTTAGTAGTGAAGTGAGAGACATTATTGTGCAACCAGTTGATGCAAACTCGTACAATCAACTGAAAGAAGGCTTGATCAAGCGGTTAAGTACGTCACAGGAGGAGAAAACAATGCAGCTTCTCCAGCAAGAACAAATGAACGACGACAAACCATCACAGTTCCTTCGACGAGTTCAAAGCTTAGCAGGTACAGCAATTCCAGATTCACTAGTACGAACCATTTGGCAGAGTCGCCTTCCTACCGACATACAAACCACTGTTGCTATTTCTACAAGTAACACTTTGGCCGAAGCAGCAGAAACCGCGGATCGCGTCTACGATATTTTATCGTCACGTCCATCGATCGCCACCACAAGTGCTCCGACCACCAGCCATTCCAGCGACATCCAGAGGCTCGCTATAGACTTGGAACGAGTGATAGTGCACCTTGATTCGATCGAGACACGATTAACGAACATTGAGCGAAATCGATCGCGTTCCGGTTCCCGTCCTCGGCGTCCATCTACCCCAGGACACTCTTTTCGCTCTCAATCCCGTATGTGTTGGTACCATTATAAATTTGGTGAAGCTGCTAAAACTTGCAATCAGCCTTGTGAGTGGGAGTCGGAAAACGAAGCTGGCAATCGTTAATCGCGGGTAGCGACCATTGCCTACTTAAATCCCGCCGTTTATTCGTTCGAGACAAGTCAACCAATGTGCAGTTTTTAGTGGATACATGAGCAGATCTCTGTGTTTACCCTCATCACCTACTTCGAGAACCGCGTGAAAAGTCACCCTATGTACTTTCCGCTGTTAATGGAACTAACATAACGACTTATGGTACCTGTACTTTCACACTCGATCTCGGTTTACGCAGGGATTTCACTTGGAGGTTTGTAGTTGCCGACATTTCTAAACCCATTCTCGGAGCAGATTTTCTGGCATATTATGGATTACTTCCGGATCTACTTAATGGACACCTAGTCGATTCTACCACTACGCTTACTTTTCCAGGAGAGGTGACGGAGTGTAGTATACCTTCCATTAAAACGGTCATGGGCTCGTCTCAATTTCACGACTTGTTAAAGCAGTTTCCAGATATTACTCGCCCAGAAGGAACTCCTAAAACGATCCGTCACGCAACGAAGCACCACATCGCGACCACCCCTGGACCACCAGTTTCGCACAAACCACGCCGACTCGCTCCGGTTAAATACCAAGCTGCCAGGAAAGAATTTGATACGCTGCTCAAATTAGGAATCGCACGACCCTCCAAAAGCTGTTGGGCAGCACCTCTTCACCTAGCGCCGAAAAAGGGGGACGAATGGAGACCATGTGGGGATTACCGCGGACTCAACGCTAGAACGATCCCTGATTGCTATCCTATTAAGCACATTGAAGACTTTTCCCAGTGCCTTCGCGGAAAAACAATATTTTCGACCGTGGGTTTAGTGCGCGCGTATAACCAAATCCCGCTAGCCGAAGAAGACATTCCGAAAACCGCGATTATAACTCCATTCGGGCTGTTTGAATATCGATTTATGGCTTTTGGCCTTCGGAACGCGGCACAAACTTTTCAACGTTTTATCGACGAAGTGCTTCACGGACTAGATTTTTGTTACGCGTATATCGACGACATCTTAATCGCCTCGACATCACCAGAAGAGCATTTACGTCATTTAAAGGTTCTTTTCGAGCGACTAATGAAATATGGAGTCGTAATTAACCCCGCGAAGTGCGTGTTCGGTCAAGCTGAAGTGGTTTTTCTTGGCTACCTAGTCTCCGAAGCAGGTACTCGCCCGTTACCCGAGAAAGTGCACGCGATTCGGACATTTCCGCGACCGGATACAGCAAAAGAGCTTCGTCAGTTTCTAGGTATGATAAACTTTTATCGCAGATTTTTACTTAGAGCTGCCGTAACGCAAGCCCCGTTAAACGAACTTTTAAAAAACAATGTTAAGGGTAAAACACCTGTTAATCGGACACCTGTGGCATCCGCGGCTTTTGAAGCCACCAAAGAAAGCCTTGCACAGGCTGCTTTGCTTGCTCATCCAAAATTCGACGAGACTGTCGCCATTTTTTGTGACGCGTCGGAATTCTCCGTGGGTGCCGCGCTACAACAGTGGAGCGAAGGTGCATGGCAGCCCCTAAGTTTTTTTTCGAAGAAACTTAGCCCTGCCGAGCAAAAATATAGTGCTTACGATCGCGAACTTTTGGCAATATACCTCGCAATTCGTCATTTTCGCCATATGGTAGAAGCAAGACAATTTACAATTTTTACAGACCACAAGCCTATAACATTTGCATTTCGTCAAAAAGCAAGCCAGTGCTCACCACGACAGTTTCGCTATTTAGATTTTATTGGATAATTTTCCACCGATATTCGGCACGTTTCCGGTCAAGACAATGTAGTGGCAGATGCTTTATCGCGCATTGAAGAACTAGAATTTATTCTAGACTTTGAAGCCCTCGCTACATCGCAGAAAAACGACATCGAACTCCAGAAATGGCAGCAGGAGAACTCTTCTCTGCAGTTGAAGCGCATGCAGATTCCCGGAATCAATACCTTATTATTATGCGATGTTTCTACTGCAGCAGTTCGACCGTTTATTACCAAACCATTCAGGAGAGCCGGATTTGACACTGTCCACCGCCTTTCTCACCCCGGAGCCAATACAACTGTCAAGATGGTAACGCAACATTTTGTGTGGCCATCCATCAAGAAAGACTGCAGAGCTTGGGCTAAAACTTGTCTGGAGTGTCAGCGAGCAAAGATAAGCCGTCACACTTTTGCACCCATAGTTCCTTTCATGCCAGCTTCAGCAAGGTTCGAGCATATACACATGGACATTGTGATAATGCCAACAGTTAAGGGGTTCCGCTACTGCCTCACGATGATTGACCGCTTTACTCGTTAGCCTGAAGCTGTTCCCCTGCAGGACCAAGAAGCTGCAACTGTAGCCGAAGCCTTCTACAAAAATTGGATATGTCGGTTTGGCACGCCTCTAAGAGTCACAACCGATCAAGGCCGTCAATTTGAGTCGCACTTGTTCAAGCACCTGAACCGCTTGACAGG
Organism: Pissodes strobi; assembly: GCA_016904865.1. NCBI lineage: Eukaryota > Metazoa > Arthropoda > Insecta > Coleoptera > Curculionidae > Pissodes > Pissodes strobi. Next base: position 63,286 of record MU183658.1, on the reverse strand, counting down.
TACAACTCACCTGCGCACCACGGCATATCATCCTGCAGCAAATGGCATGATAGAGTGATTCCATCGTCAGCTCAAGGCCGCTATCAGGTGCCACCCCAGCCAGCGATGGACCGACACCTTACCGACAGTCCTCTTAGGCATTCGCTGTGCTTGGAAAGAAGACCTCCAGTCCAGTGTTGCGGATATGGTCTATGGACAGACCATCCGACTCCCCGGGGAATTTCTCTCCGCAAATCGTCAGACAGACAGCAGCGTACCTGAGTTTATTAAGAAACTGCGAGAACACATGCAAGAACTTCGACCAACACCAGGCACCCAACATGGTTGCAGGAAAATCTTCGTGCACAAGGATCTTGCGACCTCAAACTATGTGTTTCTACGGCACGATGCCTCCAAAGCCCCACTGCAGCAGCCTTACGATGGTCCCTTTAAGGTCCTTAAAAGGTCCGATAAGACGTTCATCATCCACATGCACGGCCGTGACGTCACAGTCAGCATAAAACGTCTCAAACCGGCATTTATGTTATCAGAAGACTTGGAAATATTCTTAAGAGGCGTATTTTTTAATGCGCTAATTTACTAATTTTGTTTATATTGGTTCGGATTAATGGCGAATTAATCTAATTCGCTAATGTCTTAAACATTAGCAGATTGTTTTATTTTACGTTAATCCATTATTAAATATGAATATGATCCCCGTGCAAGTCATAAAAAAATTAGTTTAGCTTTAGATCGTAAAAGGTATGCGTTATCGATCTCAAATTTGGTGCATGGTCTAAAATTACAAGAAAAATTGTATATTTTTATAAATAACTGGTAGTTTTAAAAATAAAATTACAGATGTAAAAATTGGCAACAACGCCATCGTCTCTAGCACCAGTCGGTCGTTTTGCTTTAAACCAAAATGTTTTAAAAACAAAACTCGTTTCCATTAGACGTAGTTTTCCACCTTAATAGATTAAATCTGCTCACTGAAATTTCAGGTGTAAAAGGCGCCAACGGTCTTCTCCTTTGCACTTTCTATGGATTTATCTGGCTTCGTCTACACATAAATATCGTTAAATAAAATGAAAATAAATTATATCCTGTTTTCCGTGTAATTTCAGTAGCCTTAATTTATAAGGTCGCGGACAAATAGGATTATGCATGGACAGTTTTAGACGCCCTAATATATCCAAAGCAACATTGCGATTTTTTAACACTTCCATTACCATACAGTCAAAATATTACGGGTGATTCCACCGATAATTTGTTGCAAAATAAATATTAGGGAACGTACATTTTTGAGCGCCAATAGTATGACGTCATTATAAGTAGGTATACCTTGGCAACGCAATTGTGCTCCGGGACATAAAATATTAACATTTTGACATAAGGTAAATGATAATAATGATTGCATTCTTCTATGTGATCTGTTCACTCCAATCACACAGTTGCGTTCATTTATTAACCAGGCGAGAACTACGGTGGAAAATGGTGGCGTTAGTTTTTATTTTTCACTGGGAGTTTAATGATCGAGCAAAGTGAACACCTTAATTTTCCAACCTGACAGTTTGCAGATGATTTTGTTGTTTATTTTTTTGCTTATGGAAAATATTGCATTGCAACATGTGTCCCCACGCCTCACAGCGGGTTAAATTGAGGATCTAGTGCGACACGACTAAACTAATTAAAATTAGTGATACGTTTTTACTTAAATTTGGTATTGCGTAAGTCTAAAGATTTCTAACCTCATCATTTTACCTATTTTATTACTTTGTTGGTTAGTATTAATAGTTGTACTGGGTTAAGTTACGTTAAAACACAGGGTGTTCCACGAACATCGAAGCAGGGGCCTTTTAAGGTAGGTATTTAGAGTAAGATTTCAAAAAAAAAAACTCGAACATGTCGATTTTGTATTCAAAGGGGACACCTTTCGGCAACATTGAAACAATTTGTGGAAAACACCCCTTTCAAGTGGCGAGTTTCACCCCCAAAATATAAATAGGGATCATGTGGTACCTTGTTTGAAAGGACATTAAATTGCCTTTATAGGGCTCAAGTTATTTTGATAATCTGCCAATTAGTTTTTGAGATATTTGCGGTTAAAATTACCATGGGTAAAATAAACATTGACATTTTAAATTTGAAGGCTTTCTTAAATTTTGCTCGGATCCCTCGATTTTATTTGCAAAAAGCGTAGTTTAAACGCTTTTCGATTTTTTTCTAAGGCGAGCCTCTTTTAAGGGGTAAAATTTACCCCCAATATTTAGATAGGGAACATAGGGCACGTGGCACCTCGTTTTGAGGGTCTTTTGATTTCTTTTACAACACACTAATTTTTATTTAAATCGAGCAATGTGCGCATTTAATATTGTTGATCATGTGGGCCCAGGTGCAAAATGATTTTTGGACAAGTTTTCACGAAATATTGTTTTTTTATTCAAATAAGACGATTTAATACGTTAAAAAAAATTTGCATCTTGACCCATTAAAAATTTAAATGCTCATATCTCGAACAGTAATTGATCGATTTAAATAAAAATTACTATGTTGTAGAAAAATAGAGAGACTTTCAGTGACATACCCTATATTCCCTATCTAAATAATAGGGGTAAATTTTACCCCTAGAACGGATTCCACCTTTCATTTTAAAGGTGAAACCTAGAGTGAAACTCATCCCTTGAAAGTAATGTTTTTTACAAATATTCCAATATTACCAAAAGGTGCTTTAAACTTAAAGTCGACGTGTTCGAAAATTTGACTTATAACAGACAGACTGAATGAAAATATGATGTTTTTTGAGTCTTAGTGATTACAAGACTTCTTTCGCATACGGAGGTGTGGGACAATTCCGAGATTAAAAACATAATTTTGCTTGTCCTCCCTTATTTAAAAGAAAAATATCTAAAAGTATTGACCGATTTACATACATTTGTTTTATTTGCAACCTTTGATTAAGGAGCTACAAGTGAGGTTTCCCAATTAAAAAAATATAATAATAAATTAGGTGTAAAATTCCGATTTGGCCAGTATAAAATATTTTTAAATTTCATTTTATATGCTGCATTTAGCAAAGAAAATGCTGTATTTTGCGGTTAGAATTATTGAAAAGAGGTCAATACTCGGTTAATTAATTCTAAATTTATTGATTCGATTTGCTGTCAATAAGCTTAAGATTGCCGCATTTATTAATGTAAATTAATTTTATTCTAAATATAGGTTAACGATTTATTTGTATTAGCTTTTATAACACTGTTGTGGCCTTGAGTAACTATTTTGATCATCCCTTTTTCTTATGCAGCCCTCAGGCACTTTGTGACTATAGTCATTTTAGTTGATAAGCGAACCACATATCGCTTAGGTTTGAACAAGTCACTAAAATCGGATATTGTGTTATTAGTATAGCTTTGCTTAATTTATATTACATTACCGTAGAACGGTCAGCAAACCGTTCTATATTTTTATTCGGTTTGTACTGTTGGCGCCACTGGGTAGGGGTAGGCTATTTCCCATAATTGCTGCTGTCGATTTAGATTTTTAAAAGTTTATCATCTCGTTTGGGAACATTTTCTAGTATTTCTTGAACAATTTAATTTCAGCTCTATAATTGTGGCTCTCGCCGTCGTTTTACAACCATAATAAACGAGAACTAAATCGTTTATTATCTTAGAATTATTCCTCGTATCGAATTGTGAAGCATTTATTTTCTCGGCCCTACAATTTTTTCTTCTTGATTCGACGTTCTTTTTTTCTAATCTCGTGAGAGTGGAAAGGCAAATTGACTGAAACGCATAGAGAGTGCTTCTAGAAATACCCTTCGAGGCGAAAAGAAGGTTTGCTTTAGTGCAGTCATAGTGACTCAACATTTAGTATTGTAATTTTATATTACCCTTCTTTGGGGATATTGTGTTGGTCTCTGTTTGTATTTTGACATGACCGATTAATCGGGATCTAAATACTGCACTAGGTAAGCAGCTTTTTTTTCTAGAATTAATTTTTTTGTATGGCTTGTGAAGCTCGTGGACGCCATGATGCTAAAGGCTATTTTCTCTTTTTTCTAGAGGCTTTTCGAGCTCATTTACAAGACCGAGATCGTCGACTCTCTAGCAACCCTCCGTCAAAAAGCGAGGTAATTATTGCTACAGTTTTTTGTCTAATTTATCGATTTAATTGCTTTATCTGTGTTAACCTTTTTTTTTTTGTACATTGTCCACCATTTTCTTTGCATCCCATGTGTTATCTTATCTATTCCATTTTATCAAATCTGAATTTTTATTTTAATGGGACTTTAGTTTTGATCATATGGGGAAGTTTATATTTTCTTTTAGGGGTGATTCATACCTATCTTTTTTATATTCAAGTTGTCTGTACCTTAGTATTTCTTTTATTTGCTGATGGTCATTGATAATCCATTAATAATTTTTGGGGAATTTGTTTTATAAAGAAAATATATTTATGCAAGGGGGGCTATAGTTTTTTCCATTGAAGTAAGGGGGCTTTGTCTAATGGGTATTGGGTTATTACAGGGTCCTATCTCCGGGCCAATCCTACCTCTGGGCCAGTCCTATCTCCGGGCTACACTACGGCCAATCTTATCTCCGGGACAATTTTATTGCCGAGTCCTCTGCTAGTTCTACTCTCGGGGCCAGTGCCATAGCAGTACCTACAGGTGCCCGGCGCCTCCACCAGAGTTCGACGACCGGATCTAATGGGTATCGTACAGAAGCTTAAGTAAATTCATTTATTTTTCTGTCCGACTGATATAATCGCTTTTATTCTTTTAATATAAATCAAGCATTGACCGCCAAGCTTTAAGATAGCTCCCATTAATTTAATTTTTCTTTTATTCATTTGTTTATCTGCTCGATTGATATAATTATTGTGGTCATTTATCAATACATATTATCATCGCTACATTTATAATTGGTGCAGCTACCAGCGCACGCATACGTATATGTAAAGTGATCACTTCGGATTATAGTGTTTAGCGCATTTAGTTGCAAAGCATACAGTACCGAGTGTTAACAACAGAATTGGTCTCCGTACAAGCACCATATTGTACCACTATTATCAGTTAATTAAATAGTCATTTGACATTTTTTTGTCTTTAAATTGTAAATTCTTACTGTAGTATTGTTGCTGTGTTTAAAAAAAAAGACAGTAGCAAATAGATTGTTCCTTAAATTATAGATTGTGTTTTCTTGTTAAGTTGAGATTGAGTTCCTTTGTTTGATAAGCTTGCCTAGCAACCCCGCACAACACCAGCGGAGCTTTTTCAGTTTAGTTGGGAAAAACTGGTGGCGCTCTACGACTCCACTACCGGAGCCGGGCATTGTATCACGACTCTCCGGTGCTAGGTTTGTTTTTAAATAAAATCTTTATTCGCTAACTTTAATAGGAAAAACGTGTTGCAGAGGAATAGACCCCATTTTTAGGTACATTGTTTGGGTTAGTCTCAGAAGAATCTTAGTTAATATATTTTGAAAAATTTTAAAAAATCAATTCAAACCTACTAGTGGCAATGTTCTGTAGCAAGGTTCATTCGGCCTACACAAATACCCCGTACACGGCAATTTTTAGGGCTACCCCAAAAAAAAAGCGAAGGTAGGCGCAGAAAATTTTTGTTTTTTTAGTAAAATAGACCCTCTTCTCTAATTTTCTGACGGAGATTTTACTAAGCATTGCTAAGCTTTTTTATGCAGGCTTTACAAAAAAAAGTACTAAAAGTAGAGACGAAAATAAAGTTGCTATATTAACAAAACTTTAAACCATAAAAAGGGCTTTAGAATTATGAAAATGTCAGTAGTTTTGAAAAGTGTAGTTACTGGTCATACTTTATAGCCATACACCAAAAAAATTTTGATTGTAGTGTCAATTTTTTTATTTAAAAATACGGTAAAAATACATTAATTTTTTTTGTCCCAAATTTGGGTGGGTTTGGATATCATAGTTTAAAAATCATATCAAGGCCTAGTGTTGTGCTAGATGTCCCATTTGATCCAATGTGCGCTTTTGAGTGAAATTGTCACATTGAATCGATATTAACAATGACATGTATGTCACATATTCATAGCCCTCGCTCTAATTGCTACACTTTAAGATGTCAAAACTGAACGCAGCTATTATTTTAACAATTATTAACTGTTATATATTATTTTGTTCACATTTCGGCATTTGTTTTTCCCCGTTATATTTTCCACACTAAACTTAAACCTAATCCTTTTATTTTATATGCTCGAGAGTCCAGACTTATATTTTGTTTTTCAATACATTAGGAAAAAGATGGCATTCACACATTAGTCTCGATATTTTTTGGCAATACTTCATGATATAGTCAAAAGCAGTCTTATCGTGCGGGTCCAAACGTCACATTAAATGTCATTCCTTTGACATATTTTACACGCAAAATCTGCCACGAATGAAGTTTTTACTGAAAATTGTGACCTTTGGACCCGCACGATAAGATCGCTTTTGACTATGTCCAAACTTTCATATGGTATCGAGTACTATTATCAAAACTTTTATGCTAATTTCTATTTTGTTACCTTCTACGAGTTCTACGACGCGGTACGGCGACTGAAAGGCGTCTCTTTACAATCAAGCTTTTAAAAATTCTTTACGAACGACAATGCTGGAACAACGATTTGCTACTATTGAATATTCATAAAAAAAATACTTGTAGATAACTAAACTATTCGATCGGTTTGCGTGTATGAAACCACGACCAGTTAAGCTAAAATACTGGAGCAAACTAAACAAATACGGTGTTTTCAAGTTAAAAACAAATGACGCATAAATAAATGCACGCTAGGAACACATGGTTTGTGGTAGATTGGACAACATTTTATGATCGGCTGGCCAATAGCAACGTATCATTGATCTGACAACGAGGCTACTAGGCACTAAGCATTTTATGCGTCACTTTTCTTTAACCTGAATATCCTTTTTATTTTTAATGTAAGCAATTAAATTGAAGTGATCCTACGGCTGAGTAACATAGCGTTTGGTCTTTAGACAGTGATAAAAAAATAAATAAGCAAAAACAAAATACCCACGACAAAAAAAAAGTAGTGGATAAATTAACGTAGACTTCCCAGCACATCAATTTGCAATTATGAAAAGCACAAGGCAATAGCTACAACTAATAAGGAAAATACAGGAAAAGGAGTGCACAAACATAAACAACTAAAAACGAAATATAAAAAATAAAACAATTTTATTAATAATAAATGAAACATGTTTGTACACGCGTCGTATGTGCAATAATAATACACATACATAAAATAATATAGGAAATCTAACAATTTCAAATATATTTTGTTATATCGATTTTATAACAAAAAGGTATAAATTATCGGTGATCAAAATAAGAATATATTTTCCTAATATTAATAAAAAAAATTATTGTAATATATGTTATATAACATATCTGTACAGTTCAAAATTCTAATAATTTATAAATAAGTATATACTTAAAGTTTGCCCCAAAAGTATTTCATTGCACAGAAAAACTCTCAGCTGTTAGCGTTGTAAAATCCAAAAACATATCCATATAATTTTCTTCCTTTCTCTTATAAAACCAGCGGCAAAAATATTTGATTAACTTTTATATTTTATTCGAAACTATAGCACCTTTAAAAAATAATATGAAACAATTTTTGCATTTTTCCTAGATTTCAAACACCATGTGGAGTAATTTAACAACAACAGCAACATTCTGCTTCTTTATTCATCCCAATTACTTTGCAAGGGATGCAAATAATATTTATATAAAATTAACTAGCATAATAATTGTTGAACATAGTTACGCGCTATTAAGATTATTTTAAAATCAAATATTGAACAGTTTTCAAATTATTCACTTAATTGATCAATCTACTACCTTTCGTTTAGTAATTTAAAAAACTCCAAAGGTACTTTTAAATATATTTTAAATTTATTAGCAGGCGAATGATGGCATACGAACTTGGATAAAGTCCAATTTATAAACCAATACAATAGCAATAATCAAGTTGGAAATTGGTATTAATTATCGATTATTTTATTGTTTCGTGTTTGTTTTCGGTACGCTTTATATAGAATTTACCCCACCCCCCCAATTGACGGAACACCGAAACTAGTTGCCGTAGAGACAAGCTCCGTTGCTACCAGTTAAGTTTGGCTAAAAAAGTATAATGTTTTCAATGGAAGTGAAGAAGAGGCTAACAGCTTCCACTACAGTAATTTTTATGTTAAATTTAAATTACTTTGCAATTTTTATTTTCAAACACAATAAGGACCATTTTCTTGTAAATTATCTCAAATTCCCACAAAGAAACGAACAGCTAACCAAGAAGCCCAAACCAAATGGGTTGGAAACAAAATCAATGGATAATCTAGTCTGACAAAGCTGTCAAAAGTAGTAATAATTCGGCAACAAATCTGTAACAAGCCGAGCTTGTGCTATTGCATTTGTGAAAAAAAAATTCGTTTTTTCAAATGTTAAACAACGGACAGCCACTGCTACATTTATTCATTTCGATTTGTCTAAATCTATGAAGTTCTTACAGGCAGACATTATCATTACTGTCTAATTACTCTACCAGTTTGCTTTAAACTAAGGCTAAAAAATAAAGCAAATATATACTTCTGGGGCATTTCATTACTAATCAGATTATTTTAACCCATTCGTTAGTATAGAATCAACAAATAAATTTGTGAAAAATGTATGTACTTATAGCAACAAAATACAAAAAAAACAATATAAAAAACCAAAAACAGCATAAAATAAAACCCATCAAGCAAACATCAATAAATCCATATATCAAAACCTTCACAATTTACTATTCGTAAACCATGTGGTGACAAAAACATCAAGATGGAAAAAATGGTTGCGAAAAAAAATTAAACATAAAAATATCACCTTAGAATGAAGAAGCAAAAAAGCCTATCGATTATTGTTTCACAGCGAAGGAAAAAAAATAATTCATTAATTCTATTGCCAATTTTACTAAAAAATTTAAAAACATATAACTATTATTTATTATATATATGAGAAGATGACACACTTGTTTGAGATAATGCCTAAATCTAGTGTGGTATTTCCAGTGCTTCTAACTATTGAAAATCTGCCAATGGCAGTGTTAATGCAGCACATTCATTGAGTGACACTATTTTTATCAAATCAATGTAAAGAGTTAGAATGGTGTGCGTTTTCATGATTTATGTTCTGTTTAAATATTTCAGGTTGTTTCATATCTTATAAATTATAAATACAAATTTTATTTATATAGACGGTATTGCTCAATGATGTCTATGCAGGTTATTCTACATCGTCCTGTAATACTTATTATTAATAAAGCAACCGCAATTAAAGCTCTTTGAAACTTTGAATATATCAAAATTACAATTAAATATATAAATATATAAGTTTTCTTTTTTATACAACTGTACAAATTTTTTTCATTCCAGCAATAAGGATCCTTCTTTGTATCCTACCATGATCACCAATTTTACTGCTAGCTCCGTATTTAAATATTTAATGCTTTCCTCAGCTACTACCGCTGCTAAATATAATGAGTAATCAAATGGATACATTCTGGAATGAAATTAAACCTTTGACAATGGTAAAAATATACAGAACATAAATATATAGCTGATGGGCACGCGAAAATGTAAATGATTACCTAGCTAAATATATATATTAACACTCTCAACCCACAGACATTCATCACACACCCGATTAACATAATCAAATCCTGCTTACACATATGGTCTAGCCTAGCACCCCATAATATTCCTATAACTTTGTTTCTCGAATTAAAAATCAGATAAAACCAATGCATGTCGCAAGGCGGCTGCGTAAGTGTAAATTTAAAAGTCGACACATCGATGGCAAAAATTTTAATACAATTATGTACCAGAACCTAAATTCTAAAAAAGGCAGTATCGATTTTTTGGCTCTAAAACTATTTATAATACAATAAAACCTTCTTATGTAAAAAATAAGCTATATAAATGCACACGTAAAAACCTAGACCATCAAAACTTAATTATTAATAATCAACAAGCTACCATATTTATGCCACCAACGACTCACCCTTGTTGAGGCGATGTTGTAGCTCTAACCTCCAATTTGTAGGAGCCACTGGACTTTCCGAACAAGTTAACGGAGTCTCCGGACTATCCAAAGGCTTGGTCCCAACGAACGAACTCTCTACCCAACAAAGATTTCGACTGCCTCTAGGTGACAACGAACTGGATCTTCGATTATTATTGTCTTGATTATCTCCACCATCTGCAGTAGGTTTTAGCCCTTCCATATAATCAACGATAGTTGTTGACAATTGTATTATTGAAGACTGAACTTCAGGACTTTCTTGCGGCAGAGTGGTGGTAGGGTTTTGTTTCGATAACAAGGATCTAGCCAATCGTTCAGCGGGTGTTCTGGGCCTAGTCAGTCTTTCTTGGGACCTCCATCCCATATAAGGTTGTCTATAATTAAAGCTTGACCTAGCAGAACTAGGAGATATGGAACCATTTGGTTGACGACCTTGGTTAAAGCTACTCCTAGTACTCTGGCACGGTGACGAAGCAGTACTATTTAGTTTTGATGTGCTCCATCGCACAAAAGATTGGCTAGTAGGGGTAGGACTGAGAACCAGAGGACTCTGGGTACCAGATCCAAGTGAACTTAAACTAGTGGTCTTAGACCCGGTACCGGTCCATCGGGTTTCCCGGGACTGGTGTTTTTTGAGAAGGAAACCCTGGCCAGGTACCTGCGAATTCTTGTACCATTCTGGGACTGTGAGTTTCTGGAGACTACGTTGGACTCTTAGTTCGTGTTCTGACATAACGCGTTCAGTTTTCTGAAGTTCATTTTCGGGAGGCTAAAAAAAAATAAAACAATGTATTAGTTTCATTATTTTTAAAACATATTGGATATTTTTATTAATAAACAGTAACCGCCAGAAAACAAATGTTATTCATTTGTATATCATAAGAGATATATAATTTATGTCTTGAAAAAACAACATTTCGCTAGTACAGAGCATACTTTAGGGTTTGGCTGGAAAATAATACTCTGTGCAGAAAGTGCGCCAAGAGTCCTAATATTATCTGAAAATTTTCGGAGCCAATTGAGAGCAAATTATGTCGGTTTTCTTAAATGAAAGGTTTCATTTATTTTCGAGTTTCTTTGCGATTGCGATAAACGATGTACAAGGTTGTACTTGTTCATATTTTGACAAGCGATGGCCGTTTTATTTATTATATATTATATTTGCCAAGATTTTTTATTAAAAAAAAATAAATAAATGAGCATGTCAAAAAATTTCAAATTGCGTTCACATCCTATATATTATTTATCTATCGGATAGTCCGCTCCTTACTAATTCCGAATATACCATCAGGTTTGATTTATAAAATGAATTGAGAAAGATGGTACAAAGCATATGATAACATCAATGTGTTGGAAAGAGACGCTATCAAATAATATGTCTTATGGCACAGTTTTTGTCATCTTTCTCGATTAGTTTTAAATTGTAAGGTAGTACTATTTTTTGGCAGCTTTGCGATATTTTATTAATTTATTTATTTACTGATAAAAAAAAATCCTGGCAATTAATGAAAAACCCTACAACTTTTGTTCTTAACCGTTTTATTCAATGTTGAATAATAAAACGACCATAACTTGTCAAAATATGAAGAACAACCCTGTACAGTAGTAGGCAATCATCGTATTTTTTGAATTCCAAAATTAATGAGTATTTCGCTCATATCGATAGATTTGCAACCGAAAAAAATTATCAGCTTAATTTTAGGTAAAACCGATTTATTTTGCATCTGAAAAAATCCGTAAGTCCGTTCCTGTCTAGAGATGTGTGATCAAAGATTGAAAGAGATAAACAATCCGTACAGGTTTTATAATGCAAGAATAATTTTTATTTTTTACCCAAACTACATATCTGACCGAAATGGGATTATCCCTAAAATAATACGGAATTTAAATTTCTTGCATCCCACACCCACATTAAGTTCCAAAAGAAGATTGGTTTTAGACTCTACTGCAAAATTTAGATTTTCGTTCGCTCCCACAATTCCTGTCAACATAAGACGTGAATTCATGGGGAGATCTCGTTTTTCTCAACCATACTTTAGCACGCCTCGCGACACTCAAGTGCAAACCCAAACGAGCTTCAAAATCAGGTCCCCTGACCACTGGTATGCTGAGAATTAAAAAAATATATATAAAACCATAAAAAGTGACGTTAGTTGACAAGATATTGAAAACATGTTTTGAAGAAAGTGCAAGATGGATACACTTTAAAGTAGAATATTATAAAATTTGGAATAATGTGATATGCTCACAAAAAAGTGCAGTGGGGTAAGATCAGATGATCTAGCAGACCAGGCATTAATCAAATATCGGTCTATTCACTCGTCATTGAACTTTCGAGCCAAAACGATTTGGA
>MU183658.1:32530-50842 GCA_016904865.1 Pissodes strobi | reverse complement strand
TTAATGAATACGATATATTAATTTATATAAGCATGTATTGCGTGCTCGTAGTTAATTCTGGTACAGACAGCATATTGCAAATATTTTGTGGACGTATTTTTATCTTAATTTGTTATCTGATGAGGTGGATCAAAACACAATAGTATAATATATGGGATTTGATAAGAGAAAAACAATAGAAGCAATAATAATTTTACTAAATGACGACTGCTGAAAAATATATGATAAGATTGAAATATATAATATTATAATTTTAATATAGCTTTATTTTTAGTACAATATATTATACAGATCCTCATATTTGTACATGACACATTCTGTCTTCTCTGAGGCGGCCACCCTAGTTTCACAATTCCGATTTAAAGATATTGAGTGTCGATGCACGACAAAGCATACCATATTTTTTATTAGCTGAATGTACATAATTTAGCAAAAAATCCATATAGAATTTCAAAATATTAAAAAACACGAAGATCGCACGAACAAACATATCACCTTCGTTTTTATGGCTTTCTCCGTTTAATCTACGCCCAAAAGCTTTTAGTTGGACCTTTTTCTTTTCGAAAATCATGTTACAGTCTGTAGTGACAGTTCCAGTTCCTAATTAAGTGCTCAAGATAGAAGCTATCGAAATGAATAGATAATTAATAACAGCTCCTGGTCTTAACGAATAAACTAGTTTAAAACTCTTGTGCAAAATATTCTCATGTTAGATCATTCTAATTCAACAACGTTCAATTCTCTATAATATCACTTTACCTCGTAGTATACCTTTGTCTTACTGTCGCGCAATAACTTTAGAGTTTCTATTCCTGGTGTTCTTGCAAGCAGACGGAGTAACACAACAATCCTTACAAAGTTAAATGAATTCAAGTTTGTCCGAAATTTGCAGTATTAACGATTTTGCTGATTCTGGTACGATTCTAGTTGTTAGACGTATTCCTCAGAACTTTATCTATTTCATTTAATTTTGGTCTTTCAGTTATTCCAAATTATGACATTGCAGATTTGCATACGTTCTGACCAATGGGAAGGATGCTGATGGTTCGGACGGCTGAAAGTACGCGAAGAGATTACAGTGCAGGTAAAAATATACACCGGTTAGCAGTTGTAAAGCAACAGTTTGGTTATCTATTTAGTTGCTTCTTTGTGCATGTGCGATATTAACGTCGTTATTGTCATTTTAAATAGTGTGCAAGGAATCTAGTAGCTGCAAGCAGCCCCATTTTATATCTCAGTAAAAACTAAGCGATTTTATTCTTGTTTTGGAGCTTCCCAAAGCAAAGCACAGCTCCTTGGATCTCGTCTAAAACACTAGAATCTCCTACAAGAAAAGGCAAAAATTCCTACGTATCGGAAAAGGGCGTCTAAGCTGGCAGTATTTTTTCCCAATGGAAAATTTAAATTTTATTTATTACACTAAAAAGAAAATATTAAAATACTGGCATATCAAATAAAAAACTGTAAGAATAAATAGCGACATTCTTATACAGGGTGGATCCTAACCTCGGAAAAAAATTAAACTGAAGAATTGGAATTGTAAGACGAAAATGTGGTATAAAATTTTTTCGAATGTCGCTTCGTTTTCAAAATACAGGGTGTTGAAAAAAAATTTTTTTTTCGCGTTTTCTAAGTATTAATAATTCGAATAATATTTGTCACACCTTAATAAAGGGTTTGAGCACTTTCTTTTGTGTTCTTATCAATTAGTTCATTGGTGGAGACCCGGATAACGACTACTAGAATTTTGCAAAAATCAATAATACGGACCTGTTATTAGATAAAAAAAATTAATTTTAAGCAAATTAAGTTTTCTGGCATTTGTCTCGCATCTCTTACAGTTTTTGAGTAAAAAATAATTCTATTGTTCACGTCACAGGAATTTCTTTAAAAAATGATAGCGCCTAAATGCTCTGAATAGTGCAACCACATGCATGTAAACTCAAATAAATTGCCTACATAAGCCAGTAAACACCCATCTATTCGACGTGCTAAATGGTCTCTTACGCGTCAAAAAGTATTAATAATGCGCAGTTGAAGTTCTACAGTTTCAATAGTAGGCGAACGTAGTGGCCATGGGTGAGGTCCACCTCTACCTATCCAACGATCAGGAAATTGTTGATCCAAATAATTCGAATAATGAAAACGAAGCGACATTCGAAAAAAATTTATACGACATTTTCGTCTTACAATTACGTGAGGATTCACCAGTTTAATTTTTTACCGAGGTTAGGAAACGCCCTGTATAATTGATAATGATAGTTATGGGATGAAATTCAACTGGCCACGAAAATCACAGCCGCCAGCAACATTGAAGAACCAACTTCAAAATTACTATTTCCAATAATGTTTGCAATAACAACATGGTAAATTTTAAAAGTGACAAAAGGCAAAAATAAACGACTGTGTAAAAATAATTGGAGAAATTTCACATAAGAAAGAAGCTTAAAAGGGTTAAACTGAAGTAAAATCTCAATGGAAGCATTCGAAAGCAATGAATAATAGCATAAACCTAACTACAGTTAGGTTTATGATAATAGCAAAACCTGACAGTTTTTAATAATGAGAGACAGTCAAGCATGAGCGATTTGGGGTCTAACATCAAAAGGCGAGCTGGAATTATACTTATGATGTAGGGAAATGTAAGACCCACTGAACCAGATGTAACCATTGATTTGTATAGGAGTGGATAAGCAATAGCCGCCTGTCGCACTACCCAAAAGTGGCAACCTATGGGCGAAAAAACAGGTTTCTGCGCATGACAAAATCGACGCAAAATGGGAAAACGTAAACAAAGAAGATACCGTTTCGTCATGCGCACTAAAACACTTGCCGTCTCAGCAGGCGTCGGTCAGGACCGAACTTGGCTTTTGTCTTTGACGTGTTTTCGTTTTGACAGCGCCGCGTTTTGAGTTAATAATTCGAGTTTTTACTTTTTTTTACTTTCTTTGGACCTAGTGTCTGTAGTTGCTTAATTAGTTTTAGTTTAGTGGTTCACGTTCGTGGTTTGTGCGTACCCTATTTTGATTTTCGTTTAAATTGAATAATACGCACATAAACAATGGGCGATGCTACCAAAATAGAATCCCGAAAGTGTATGGTTGTGTTTTGTAGTAGTAGAGGCAAAATACCCGGGATTTCCTATTTCAAGTAAGTCTAATTATTATAATTATTACTTATTTATACCTTATTGTTTGTTTCACTATGCTAACTGGGGCCCATTTTACAATCGGCAAGACTCCTCTACCGAATATTTGGTGAAATAATCACTTTCGAAGTCCGGGCCTGCCATTTACCTTCACGGTGCAACAGCTAGCTCCTACTAATTTTCTAATGCGCAAGTCCAAATTGAAATATCTTTGTTTACATTTCGCAGTCGTAAATTTGCCATGTTTGGTCTATTTATTGCTTATCCACTCCTATACAAATCAATGGATGTAACCTGTTCTAAAACATTTGCTCTTATAGCAAATCAAAAATATCCGCCAAAATGTACAGCAAGTTCCTAAACATCTGTCCACTCCTGTAATAGTTACAACTAAACTAAACTAAATTTTGTATTAGTTGAGAAGATTTTTCGTTATTTCTAAATTGCAGTGGTAATCATAAATTAATAGATGAATTTAAAAAAATTAAATAGCGAAATAATGTAAGCACAATTATTTTGCTGGACTACAATAAAATGAAAAATTTAGTATATTGTGTACTTAGGGGGAAAAGTTACACATTCTCGGCAGACGGTGAGGCCAAGCACTGAGATCGAGAATGTGCTTTTCATTCCAAGTACACATACTATTTTTCTGCGATCGAAAAAAAATTATAATTGTTGACATTTTTGAAAGAGACGAAATACTATTTCGTGAATTATTCTCGGAAAAGTAATATTCCCGGGCGCATATTCCTAGCATACAGAATCACACCTTGCCATAAGGCGACTATAATATAAATGTTAGCGAAAATACCACGTTTCGTCTTCAAATATTTGAACACGGGGCGCAACCAACAAAAACTAACTCAAACTAACCCTAAATATGACAATCATGCACATTTATATTACAGTCGCGCTATCAAAGTTGCGCTCTCGTCCGTTCGATATGAATAAGCTTCCCGGACTGCCATGTGCAATTTCCTAGCAACCCTTAGCCATATCAGAATAGCGAGTTTTATGTTTTATCCTGTCAACCGGCCGAGAATTTTGACATTTTCGGACGATCGCAAAAAATATATAGTTTATTTAGCTTAGTTCCTTTATGCCTTTATTCAGCTTAGTTCATTAATTTTTTCAATTCAAACGTGCTTAAAGTATGTGATTGGCAGAAATGGCCACGGTCAAAACAAAGTAACTAACAAGCAAGCGATATAAAAAACGGGATTAAATTATTCAATCATCAGATTAAATTAGTTGATCATCAGTTTAATGAAATTACAGATTACAATAAAACATTTTTATAAGTAAAACAAATGAATGAGCAGCAGAGTTGAAAACTATGCAGTGAAGTAATATTACATATTATCAGGTGTTGAAAGTACTAGTTTACCAGTGAAGTAATATTACATTGTTGAAAGTACTAGTTTACGAGGAAGTTTCTCGGAAATTCTGCGAGGTTGAAAACGTACTGTCACACGAGTAATGTATAAGGATATACAAATAAAAATGAGCAGACCTTTATAACTTTATATAATTTTAAAGAGGGGAAAACATTTTAAATATGAAAGTTTTGGGTTAGTTTCGATTATTTACTAGAGATGTTCATAAAAATATTAAAATATGATTGTTTTGATTTTGCTGATCTAATTTTGCTACTCGATTATTTTTGTTCACCAATATATTGAATATTTTACCATAAATAATCCATAAAAACTACCTAAATAATATTAGAACTGTTTATCGCTCTCAATTGATAGATAAATAAATATTCTAGTGTTTGACAAGGACCTAAACCGAGTGGTTGCCAAAATGTCGGCTCCTCACATTAACAGGTAAATAAATGCAAATTTTTCCGTCAACGGAGCAACCGACACAATTAATGCCAGCGGAAGTATTATAAATAATAACATATAATCTATCATAATAGTCACTTGCCCAGTTACAACGGGTGACGAAACGTACAACAGCTTGGAGCTAATCTTGTAGTATGTTAATAAAGGTCTAAACAAAATTAATTTTCTTAAAAAGAGATAAATGAAAGTCAGGTATTGAAGAAAATAGATTCAATTGCAGGAAAACATTTATAAGCACAGGCAAATTTTGTATCACGTTGGATCTTAGTTTAGGGCTTGGAACGCGTTTAATCAGGTGCGATGTATTTTCGTTTATCCCGTATGGATTAAGAGTTGAACGTTCGATTCAAATATGAGAACCTAAAAGCTGAAAATTTCTTGGATACAGCGAGCCCAAACTATTTTCGTTACTAAGGCAGACGAAAAATAATTAATTTAAAACGTAAAGAGAAAAAATAGATGCAATATTTGGGGCATATGAGAAATCAGAAATATGACATATAGGTATTCGAAGTGGTGATTGCGAGAAAAATTTCAAATAAGAAATAAATCGGGGGATGCCGGATATGTTGGCTTAAAGATCTACGTCTCTGGTTTGGTTACACATCTAAGCAACAATATCCAATGGATTGCCTGCCAACTTTGGTTAAGAGAGGGACTACTAAGAGGAAGCTTCCTTCAGAACTAAAATAATCACGCTTTCAGAAGTCAAAATTGTCCTCTATTCACGTCTGAAATTACTTTGAAATCTGGCAGTTTTAAAACCATAGAAGTCCGCTTTCGGCTCTAAGCATCATCATCAGTGCGAGGCCAGGCGTGAAGATAATGAAATGAAGGGTTTTTCTTACGAACGTGAGGGTAAATAGCTTCCTACTTTACAGAGATAACTTATCAGGACAACACATTTGTTAAAATTTGAATGC
Organism: Pissodes strobi; assembly: GCA_016904865.1. Lineage (NCBI taxonomy): Eukaryota > Metazoa > Arthropoda > Insecta > Coleoptera > Curculionidae > Pissodes > Pissodes strobi. Next base: position 44,918 of record MU183658.1, on the reverse strand, counting down.
CAGTTAGAATAGCATGGTATAAATGGTATATGGTTGTGGAACATTTAGTTTTCACTTAACAAGTATGTCACAATCTTTTTTAAAGTGTTTCAGGCAGGTAAATCTTTGATAGCTGTGCTACTAACTAGTCCTGGAAAAATGGTGATTACTTTAACATATTAGTAAAGATAAGTCATGTTTTATAACAGACAATAAACTAGATTTGCTAGAGATAATACGTGTAGACATATTAAAAATATATTAACTTACTTCTTCCCACAACATACTCAATCGCACCCACTGATGGGAGTAAGAATCTTCATACAAGAAACCAGGTAGCTCATGCAAAATATCCATATTATCAGAAGTACCAAGCACAATATTTATTTTTAGCTCAAATTTAATATTCCCTCTGTAAAATTATTGGCGTAACTCTTCAAGTTCAAAATACCTACTCAAGTGACTACTGAATATTTTTAGCTTTATTATATTATATTAGGCACCGTTCGTCGTTGAATTATTTCGAAACTCAACGCCTATAAAAGACTTTGAAATTAAAGGGTTTGAAGTAGGAAAGAAATAACTTGTCAGTAAGTGGCCTCTTTATATCGCGTAAAACACTCTATCAAATGTTGGCAATTAGGTAGCACGCCTCTATTTATGTGCTCTTTTCGTACACCTTAATACAGTGTCGTAGAAAAATGTATATTCACCTATTAGTTAACATGATTAGGAGTTAAAGTTGAGAAGTAACTTTGTTATGTATAAACGAAGATCTTATTATTGAGTTTTGTGTTTTAAAAATGTTCTGGTTTGTCAATTTTAAACTAGTGCTATTATCACTGAGAAAATAAAACTTCCAACACCATTAAAATTTACTTTAATGATAAAACTTCTTTGTAATATACGAATTGTCCACACGTAACTCTCTAAAATTTCGTTCTGTGTACGATTCTTAAATTACTACAACTTTTCGGTGACAGTAATTTCAGAGGAATATACAGTATTTACTATTCCAAGAATATATGCTGTCGCTAAGAGCAGTATTTGTTATTTTATTGTCAATTAGGTAGGTTTTAATAACTATTGGCATATTAATTTAGAATGAAGAATTGCGAGCTACATAAGTAGTCCTACTAAAATTGAGTGAGCGTTATTGTGATATCACCATAATCACAGTAGAATATAGTGGCTTATTTATTGGCTTAGCTAAAACCTTTCTGAGACCGTTAATCCTAAGATTTCTAGTTTAAATCCAACGGGCAGAAGTTCGTAATTTTTCTTAAAATTAATATAACATGAATGCAGATAAATACAAAATGATTCATATATATCAATACAAACTAGAAACGTGACTACATATTGTAGCGTTACAAAGGCTTTCAAACCCAGAATTATAATTTGCTCCCTTTCACTGATAGATTTATGTCCTTGATATTCTCTTTATCTTACATTAGAACTTAACATACCTATTCTGAACATAGAATTTATTATCTTAAAATTTAAAGCATTACTATTTAATACTTTGGAATATTGGAACGCACCCAACCGGTATCAACAAATACAATTCCATAGTGTTCGTGGCCGTATCTAATTTTCGAACGTTCTCTTGACGAATATCGGAGATTTTCCTGAAATTGACGGGGTCTTCTCTTCCAAGCTATGAACGCGTAGGTAAAGAAAAAGGCAAATTTCGAAGTCGTTGTATTATCGTTGTAATTTTTGACCATCAGCTCCACTAGTCGTATTAATTTATAATCAGTAAAATTGGCAAGCATTCTGCCATTAATATATTCCCGTATTATCGGCAATATCGGCCCATAAATGTATTTTACGTAAAGCGAGGTTAGTCTTGTTAGGTTGCTCTTTTAAATGGTATGTTATATCTGCTCTTTTAAATGGTATGTTATATCTTTGTGTTTATAGAAACACCATATAAATTAGATAGTTAAAATTGTTTATAATTTAATTAGGGTCCTTCCCCCACCCACCTCCACCGAATTGAGCTCACTTCGATTTTCCCTGTAAATCTTCATTTATTAGAGTTTCTCTTTACAGGTTAAGTTATTTGCTTTAATTTTTTTATCTATTTATTTGTCTACAGATTAATTTATAATAAGTTTTTTATTTAACAGAGTAATCTTTATTTAAGGTATTTTGTGATTAACTGTACTTAGTCAGAACTCAATTTTTTATTGAAAATATTTCAAAAATAGTAATTAGGCAGTATTAATGATTTAGAACTTAAGATTAATACTTAATAATCTTATAATTTGGGTGATACTTATTTTAGAGAATCTCATCATTATTTTAGACCCGATACCATAATCTTAATTAGGTTTGGCATCTAATTAATTTTCCTTTGTGCATGCTATGCCCGAGAAAATATTTAATATTTAAATAAAAGCTTAATTGGGATCTTTGATGTTTATTTCGGTATGCTGAAGTCAAGGTTCAGTTGAGTTTATGCAATTTCTTTTAAGGTTTCTCGATATTCGTATATAGGGTATTTTTATAAATTTTACTACCCTAATTTCAATACTTAAAAAATCATTGATATATTTTTCATAATTGAAAACTTAGTGGCGCCTTCGCCTAACTGTCAACTCTACGATCCACAGTCCACACTTATGAATATTAACAACGCTGAGTGACACAGGCATATGTAACAATTTACTTAGATAATAAGATTTATCATTAATGCCAATAAACATAGGTTTAACACTCTGTTTTTTAACAACTGCAAACATGTTTCACTTAATTGAATATGCGATACCTCCCTAACAAATAGTTAAAAAGTTGATTTTGAAATTCAAAAGCCGTATTTTAATTATTCGCTGCGTAACTAGAGAAAAAAGCGGTATTGTCGTTCAGAGTTATTCGGTATTATCAGGATAATATTGTAGTACATAAGAATATAGTAATTAGTTTTCTGGTCCAATTACTTTCAGAAATAGTTAGATATTGAATATATTCGACTTTCGACTGATGCTTCTACCAATTCATAATTCACATTCCTAATCTAGTATATAACATCCCACTTACTTTGTGATATGCAATTATATATTGGAATATGTACTTAGTTTTATTAAAAACCATTTTAGCGCACGCGCATGGTTTAAATAGCCGGCCAGGAAGTGGCTAGTATTTTATCGGACAAAGGCACTTAAACGTCTTATAAAACAATTGCCTATTCCTTATTTTATTTTGCATTTTTATTATAAAAAAAAATCAATATTTCTTTTATGAAATATTATCTGGAAAGATTTTAACATTTCAAATTTAGTAACAAATTTCAATGAAAAAACGATGAGACGTGAAACATTATGTTGCCAACGTTAGGCATAAAAAATGGGTGCCGAAATGAGTTTTGTAATGGTTTAATACAAGCGCAATATACTACTTTTGTTAGGAATATTGATATAATTGTAGTTTCCGCGCGAAAAACGAATAACTAATGGGCAAAAACAAACCTTTCATATCGTATACCAAACAAATGCAAAACCCTACCACTCTCTCTAATCGCCAATATCCATATAATTAATACTGCTTGAGATTTCCTTCATCATTGAAGCCATGAAATATGCTGAATCCATAGTAATACCGGTAAGAAGTTGGATTGGAAGTAATATTTAGAGCTACGTATTTTAAGCAATATCCTCGCAATTTTTATATATTTAGCAATAAATCAGCACCAAATGGGTTACTTTAGACTTATTATTTTTCTTTTAAACGCTGATATTTGTTTTGAAACATAAAAATATTTCTAAATTAAACATAATATATAGTAAATCAACAATTCGGAGCAAAAAAATGCAAATAGAAGATATATAAAATAGGTTTCCTATAAGTTAAAATACATGATATATCACTGAAATAATATATCCTCCTAATATTTCGCATCTTCACACTTCTTCTAGTTAAAAATTTTAATTAAAGAAAAGTTCTTATTGGAATAGATATTGCTTTCTCTTTTTATAACGCTTCGAATTTTATTTATTTTATTTAAAACATCCAATTGAACAAAATGGCACGTTATCCATTTTCTTCAAAATATTGGGATATCAGTCAAATTTGGTGTCGTACGACCTTCTTTTTTAAAACATTATTCATGACAGCCAGCCACCATGTTGCTTTTAAGATAACAGAATATATTTTATAATTAACCATTGAGCTGCTACAAATTTCATTTTTTTTATTAACTAATTAAAATATTATCAAGGGGTGAGCCTCACTGTATAGATTTTCTTTTGCGAAATTTAAGTTTTTTTTGATAGCTCCCTCTATGTTCTGATTTTTACTCTGCTTAAAATTCTATACATATCTGATATAACTCATTATATGTCTCAAACATTTTCTTTTCGACATATTGACATTTGACAAAAACGTCGTTTCCACCACTTTGAATACCTATAAATCCAAAAGGTTCAAAATAAAGCAAAATTTATTGCACTACCTTACCTTTGTTTCTAATTATCTATCGACTGGCACCAACTTCCGGTTTAACAGAAAGTAACTTTAAAGCAGATAATTTACACTTCGGGCTAAACAGGAAGTTAGTGTCAGAGGATAGATAACTGAAAATAAAAGCTAAGAAAGTGCAATCCGCTATAAATATTCAAATTGATGAAAAATACGCTTCTCCCGTGTCATTATCTCGGAAACAAAAGAATTAAGATATATTATGATAATTACAATCATAACTTTAAAATTTCATTTGCCTCCTTCTTTTTAACCACTCTGTATAAGAAACAGAAATATAAAACATGCCTCCTCTCATCCTATATATTATGTCGCTTTTTTTTTAAATACCTTTTTGACTGTTCTAAACATATTCTTCCACTCCCTAACGCTGCCGCATCCTGTATTTCCCTATTACACTACTACAGCTATTTTATCTGTAAACTATGAACAAACATTCTATTACCTAAAGTAATGAATTCGTGGGATCTCTCTTTTCCTAGCTATATTTGGTAATAATATGCCTTAAACCTTTTTGGATACGCTACTGATATGGATACGGTCTTATATTTACGCTCTAATATGTAGCTAAATCTTTAATTGAATAAAAAATATCGTTTCCACGGTAATTTTTGTAGATTAATCCTTTATTATCAATTAAAAATGGGGGCGTTCCTCTATAAGGTTCTATAAATAAGTGCGCTAATTAATAACGCATACGTGGGCCAATTTATTGATTAGTTAATCGTTCTTTAGTAAAAAATGTATAATCTCATAAAAAAAAACATGAAAATACCAAAATTGAAGGTATTTCATGCAGATGTATCTCTGTCTTAACTTGGGTTCACTGGTGGCGGAGGCTAGAAGATTAGAACCAAATAATATAATGGAGCCCCCGGAACCACCAAACAACACAGCCCAACAAAATCAAATTGTTTTCTTGGTGCCGGAAAAGTAAGAACTGATTTTCCATATCTTTGATGTGCTAATTCCAAAAATACCTGTTTTTTTCGTATCAACTCTAGCAAAGAAAATTTTACTACGATAGCATTTTCTTTGCCTCTAGTTACTGAGATACAGGATAATTTATTTTAGTTCTTATCAAAGGCAAAATTAATAATGAAATAAGCATGTCTTTTGAGGCCATACATAATTGACATTTCCTGCCGAAAATTAGAAGCTGATTAGCTAGCTTACCGATGACCGTAAAGCCCGACCATCCATATTTCCCCTTAGTACATATGAAGTTTGGTTATGAAGCAATTTGTGAAGGCTTTAAATCGAGATGGACTTTGTATTGGCTACTTAACACGTACATTTCTTGTGATTGGTATGGCAAAACTGAAAGCCGGAATATTTGATGGCTCCCAGGTATGGCAGCTTATAAGATCCTAATTTTTTCAAGTAGTAAAGTGTTTTCTTGGAAATCGTAAAGCAGAAAATAACATAGAATTAGTTACAAATATGCTATTCTTGATTGCAACATTGCATATCAAGATTAGTTATGTAGCAATTTGTAATTTGTGAAAGATTTAAATCGAGATGGTCGTTGTTTTGGCTACTTGACAGGTGCATTTCTTGTAATTAGCACGGAAAAACTGAAAGCCAGAATATTTGGATGACCCTCAGGTATGGCAGCTTATTAAAGATCCCCATTTTTTCAAGTAGTAAAAAATGTTCTTGGAAATCATAAAGCAGAAAATTACACATAATTAGTGGCAAATAAGCTTCCCAACTTTAATATTCTTGGTTGTGTTGTAACATGGGCATAAAAGCTCACTACCTAAACAACTACTTAGATTGGTTTCCAGAAAACCTAGGTGGTTTTTAGGGATTCCCTCATGGCATTAAAACTGTGAAAGATCAGTATCAAGGAAGATGAAATACCCATTTAATGACCGACTACTGTTGGAATCTTCAGCAAGACTGTCCTGTAGTCCTGATAAACTCCATATTTTTTTTTTATTTTTAGCTAATATTTCATTTTAAAATAGGCCAGTATAATAGATCTCAAAACTAGATCAAATCTGACGGCTACTTCGCATTCTGCACCCAAAAATTACCTGAAAACAGCTAAAAATACGCAGACACCAAAATGTCTGTTGGGTTGTGTAATACATGCAACCGAGAGTTAGTTGTTTGTAACTAAATATTTTCCATAATTATTGTTTGAAATAAATATTAAGGAATTATCAAAAATTTCTGGATTAATATGAATATTTATCATATCTACCTTGAGTTTCGTATTAAAATATATATTTAATATTAGCCAAATTTTAAAATGCCATATAAAATGCACAAAACAAGTCCTTCCTGCTAAAGATAGTTATCTAAAATGATAGCCGAAACCAATCTAAAAAATTAACACCCAAACAACTAATTAATAGTGTCATCAGAACCTTACAACTATGCTTTAAAAACACAGCATATCCGTTTATCCAAAGGGTTACAATCTAATGCAAAAAATCGGCCATCTAAAAAATAAATCATTAAAAACAATAGAAAGCCATTTTACGAAAAACAACAAGAAAACAGCATCAATAAGACACGAAAGAGAAATGTCACATACAATTAACTAAGGAAGTAATAATAAATATTCTCAATTCTGACATATGAATCAAACAGTTTGGTAGAGAATTTGTGAAATTATCAATATCAAAAAGAATCTAGATTCTATAATTAAGACAGAATAAGTTAAGTTGAAAGAAAAGTCCAGTAAAATATATTAGAAACTAATAAGATAATTTGATAATACAAAGTAGCACCTTTCGACAACAGTCTAGAGATGGACAAAAATGAAAATAATAAGCATTGTACCTGTACAGTTGCTTAACAGCACCATTGCGGTTTTCCCGACAATCTATTTCTTAATTAATAAAATAATATGTATGATCAGTCGAATACAATCTCTTTTTCGTTCAGATTTTACGACACACCTTCCTGTGAGTATTTCAAAAAGTTTGATATCATAGTTTTTTTAAGGTTCTCATGAATATTTGCATATCCAAATATTATGAATAGCTTTGGTTTTATTTAAGGCTTCAAAGTTGGAATTTGAGACTTTGAAACTTTCAGAATCTGCTAAAATGCTGGCATATATTATATCTATTTGATATTGGATCTGAATAAAATTTGTGCGCTACGATTTAGACCTTTCATTTCTTGTATCAATATTTATTTAATATTAAGACATAAGGTGTTTGGCATTTTAAAGAAACTAGTTATTTTATTTATAATAAATTCTGAACCAAATTGCTCAGTTCATCTAAATTATAATTAGGATTAAAATAAATAATTGTTGTTTGCTGTAATGAATTAAATAATTTAAGTTGCAAGAAAAGAATTACAAGGCTTTTGTCAATTCCTTAAAATGGATGGAATTGGTAATCGGTAATATTGACATTCCCGTTTAACTAATTTACTAAAACGACTCCGAAACATCTAAATGTCTCTGATTAACGCTTTGTTTAAAACATCGATTATGTAGAATAAAGAATAAAACCTAAATACTTTTAAACAATTTTTCATTGACCCCATTTACCGACCCTATTTTCAACATTCCAGTGAATTATAAAAAGTTCGAAATTCGATTATTTGGATTACAAACTTTATTGTATCGACAATAATTTTATTTTTAAAACTAGTCTTTTAGTCCGGAAGATCTAATTATTCGTTCCGGATTATCAAGTGGGATTCGCTAGGAGTATTTGAAATACAATACTTTAAATCTAAACTGATATTATAATTATTATTAGCCAAGGAGTAAAGAAGTTTATATGTAGAATACTTATATTTAATACATTTTACTAAACATTATATTTTTCCTTAAAGTACGCTGCTAAAAACCATTATTTATAATGACATCCGGCTCCTCAATTTAAATATAATTAGAAATTGTAATGTTTCTACTGCCAGATAGAAAGAGACGACTAGAAATTTAAATTCATAGTAAGTAGCAAGACTAGGATGCGCATTTACATACCACGACCGAATGTAAGCCAATAATGTATTTATTTATTTGCATGAATTGCTTATGATGTAGCGCAATGCTTTATTAACCAGCAAATTCTAAGGCTATAATTTTTTTCACTACTTCATCAGTAACTTGGCGGTAGGAAATGTTTGAATTAAACATTATGTACCAGAAATATCTTTGACTTTAGACTTTTAGTCAAACCCAAAATTATGGTGTAGTTCTAAGGTTTTAAGAGTTTCTTACAATTAATTGATGAATTTATAAAAGCAAAATTTAGCTAAATTCTACAGCAGTCGTCAGATCTTTTTCGTCATTAAACGCATTAGGCCCGGGTCCAATGGCAAATGGGGCCTTAATTACATGATGAAAAACCTATATAGTTTTTTAAACAAAAATAAATATATAGGTATAATTTTTTCAGGATACTCTTCGCCAGCTTTATAATCTAAATTTTAAAAGAAAACTCTCTGTATTTTATTTCGTTTCTTGTTTTCTAATGTTTCTAAAAACTTTCTTATGTATTTATTAGTTATTCATTATTGAAATGAATGCAATTAAGAAACCGAATTTTAACCTGAATAAAAAATTACATGATAATAGCTATTTATGTTATAAAATAAAGTAAAACTTTATTAATTCTCCGTTTTATTAACGCATATCATACAAGATTATATGTTCGATTAATACCAAATGGCAACGAAAAAAAATTGATTTTTCATTTATTTAATTCCTAAAACCCTGTATAACAAACTTGACTTTCTCAAGACTGTTGCAGCTGTCACACATATTTGCAAAGTTCGCTATAGTTCCTAAGGGTAACAAATTATTTGCTTTTTGTTTTTAGTAATTTATCAAAAAGACTATCAAAAACGAATGTCCGTGAAAATTGAGGAAATTCAAAATATGGCCTCAATTGCCAAGGACTCTTCTCCTGTCAACGAAGTCAAGATTCTACTTATGTATGAAGACAGATTTTATGGAAAATGGTGTGGCCAAAAAAAATCATGACAACGGAAGATACCATTTTGGCATATTTCAACGGCGAGCTTTCTTAAGACAAAAGTTCTTGGTTATGGACCAAATATTCCACCTTAAGGACGATCATAAATTTATGGGAAGCAATAGATACAAGCAAAGTTCCCAGTACTTATCTTTTCTCAAGAGTTAATCGGAAGGATATCGTCCAAAAAATCCTTAGTTCTCTTCAAAGAACGAAAGGAAGAATTTCTTATAAAAGCAAATGATAAAGAGCATCTATTTTATAAGGTAGGACTGTGATTGTTATTATGCGTTTTAAAAATATGTTTGTAAATTATTATTTTGTAATGGTTGTTCTCTCTCCTTCTTGGTCTAGCTGAGGCATGCATAGAACAAGAGTTGGTAAATCCTTGACTTAATTGCTATCATGTCTAAAGTCATGGAGAAACTGATCAACGAACAGCTCTTAAAATATCTCGAATCGGCAGGCATCATAAGCGATGGTCAGTAAGGCTTCCGCCAGCACAGATTAAAGAGAGATCTCTGTGGACCAAACACCAAACCATTGCGAGCTACGCCGAATCTCGCGCAGTGGCTCTCGGCATATTCAAAGCATTTGATAGGATATGGTATGACGGATTGTTAAGCAAATTTACAGCATACGGACCATTACTGCTTCGATGACTTTCCAATTTCTTAAGGGATCGAAGCATCCGAGTTGGAATTGGCGAACACTGCGGGAGTTCTTAGGGTGTATATTATCTACCATAGTACTCTTATACCACTTATAGGACAAACACTGAATCTGGTCTCATCTATATTAGCTTGCTGTGTATCAACATAGAAAGCAACATGTTTTGGCGTAATCACGTGAGCAAAATCGTCAAGGCAGCAACACAAAAGCTAAGAGCACTCTATCTAGAGCAAAAAAGTTATATACACCTCATCAGCTATTACTGCTCTATAAGGCCTAGATAGGACTATCTCTGGAATACTGTTCGCATTTGTGGAGCTCGGCACCCAAACCCTTGCTCATGATATTGGACTCCATACAGAGGAGAGCAATCCGTCTTGTGGATGACCCAGAGTTGACTAAAGATCTTAATAGCCTTGAACATCGAAGAAAATGGGCGGGCCTATCTTTTTACTTTCGGAAGGAGTTCGAACGAGCTGGTACTTATGATTCCGCCCAGAGTTCTGCCAAACAGAAACACCCATCAGACACAAGCTACTCATCAACATATGATTCAGATGCGTATGTGATTTTCCTTTTGTGTGTGTGGGTCGAACATAAAAAAAGTAAAAAATACATCTCGCTACGGCCAAATTGGACATCCCACAACAGGTTTTTCATTGACTGCACACACACAAAATGTACGGGGCAACTAATAGGAAATTTGCTAGCTATCGCCGCCAAGGTCTACCAAACTCTTCTTATAATATAGAATATTGCTTCAGGCTCTCATCAGCTACTGTATTGACCAATAGCGGATTGAATATGAAATGAATTAAAAGGCACGAAAGCTTGTGGTCTTCAACAGCAGCGGAGGACTACACTGAAGAATGTATGCTGTTGCCAACAAAAATTTAGGAGAGAGTTCCAGTGGCAAGCATTTGACATCAATTGACTGTGTGATTAAAAAAGCAAACTAACCTTTGAGCTTGACCTGTCTGGTAGCCCATATTTTGTAACTAATATTAATAACAATTATGATTTCCAAAAAGTTTAGTAAGAATCATATTCTAATAATACATATTATGTATATTTCAATAAAAAAATTTTTTAATTATTCTAGTTTCAATAACAGAAATTATAGTAAAACGTGAAAATAAAATACCTATTTATGATCGAAAAACTGCTGCTAAGAAATCGAACACAAATAATATTTTTAATTCGAAATCGAAACAAAAAAAATCAAGTGGAGGTGCCGAGGATAAGCATCAACCTTTAAAAAGTTAGATTAGTGCAGTCTGAAAATATGCTAAGGTCTTAAATGAAAATAGGCACTGCTAATCTTCCAAAAATTCACACAATAAAAACCAGCAAATTTCGTTACCTTCACTGAGGCATTTTCATTTTATTTTAAAACAGCTGGTTTCATTACCATAAATTAGAAATACATTTCAATATCCCAAACCTTTACAAAATTTTGTCTAATAACCAAGATTTTAGAAATTGATCTATTTTAAAAGGAATATGCATTAATATTTCACTACAAATACTCTGAAACCACACAGAAATAAAAATTGTTATTAGAGATTATGTAGCGTTCATATACTTAAATTTGTTAGTTGTCCATTATTATGTCTCAACATTCATGATTAGATAATAACCTCGCCAACTTGATGATAGTATGAGAGTAATAAATAAGCTGGTAATAACACAATAACAAATATTAGTCATTCCTTACTTAATACGGAATAAATAGCATACATAAGTGGAGATGTTATTGAAACAACATCATTGTATAAAATTATTGATTATGTCCGAGCGCAGAAGGAATACAGAAAGACTCATTTATTAAATATGTTGGCAAAAATCTCTATTAAAATATAATTAAAATACTTTCTCATCCTTTAAAATGTCCCTATACAACAGTTACAACACCGATACCATCCAGTCGTACAGGCAACCAGTTGTGAAGCTATACACACAATGTTAAACACGCAACAGCTTCCTATACATAAATAATATTAATTAACAATTATTAGCAATCTGTATAAATAATATTACCACATTTGGGCCTTTATTATCGATTTTAAAAAAGTAATTGCAATATTTTCTTCCATAAAATATATCCCTACGTTAATACCATAGTTTTATAATACTGGCGTGGGATTGACATAAAACTTACTTTTGCTAAAAATACTTCGCCGAAGACCCGAAACCCTCTATGGGAATATAAATTTGAGTTGTCGCTCTGAAGATTATCCCATATAAGCACGCAAACGCTTTTCAACGATCTCTTCATGCAGAGAACTTAAAGGCAACAT
>MU183658.1:0-24656 GCA_016904865.1 Pissodes strobi | reverse complement strand
TTTTTTTTTTTTTTTTTTTTTTTTCTTTCTTTCTAAACTTACCCTTTTCTTAACTAATCTGCCCTAGAGTATTTTAATTTTCACCAAATACGGGGTATTACTACTATAGTACTCTATCTACGACCATTGATAATTCGAGCATGTTCCGCCTTCACCGTTATATATTCCTTCTTTTAATTCAATGTGTAAAAACCTTAGTTTTAACTGTGTTTACTGGATGTCGCGACGTGTACCAATTTGTTAATTTATTTATTTCCTTTGTCATTGTTTGCTATGTAAACATACAACATTATAGCTAAGTAGTGTGTGGTGAGTTTTTTGAAATTTTCTGTATAATTTTGACTTTTATTGTAATTTTGACGTACTTTTGTTATTTTGAATGTGTTTCTCTTATACAAAAATATATTTTAGAGTCTGATGATGATGAGTGAACTCATCGAAATGCATAACTCTTAAACTAAAGATTGGCATTTTCATTTGTGGAGAAAAGTCTTCCCCCTTCTTCTAACCCGCTAGATCGTAAATCAAGTGACACATGTTTGTTAGAATTTATATTTACATGAAAAAGGCCGAAATTTTCGATAAAACTCTGTATATTGAAATCGTAAGCAAATAAAAAATCGCTAATAATTTTAGTTTTTCTGTATGTTGTCAAAGATGATTTTAGCGAGGAATAAGAAAAAATAAAATTAGTTTTGCAGATTCTTGGAGATGACAAGCTTCTGCATTAATACATAGGCTTCATTTCATACCCTGTATATATTAGTTACCATGGCATATGCAGTCATGCAAGTGGCAGCACTTATCCGGTGGACCAACTAAACCATGCCGAAAACCACATCTTGATATCTTGTGTCTTGTGTATCAATTAAAATACCGAATTTGAAATTTTCAGTATTTACAGTGAAATTGTTTCTGTACTAGGTTTGTAAAAATGAGAAAATTCTGTTGTTACTTCACTGGATTTTCAGAGAAACTTCGCTCTCTTATTAATTTTAATTGTGACATATGGTTTATTTATATTTTATCTTACATATCAACTATTTTTGTTGTGTTTCCTTACTGATGGATATACAGTCTTCCTTTACTGGCCTTGGTCTTTTTTATAATTAATGCAAATTGCTTTTGCAATATCATCGAATAAATGCAAAGAATATTATTTAAAAAGATAAAAAAAAAGGCAACGAGAAGATGGTAGAAGAAGAGAAGATGGCAGAAGAAGACAAAATAAAAACACTAAAAACAACATTGGAGAAAACAAATGAGAAACAGTAATGAACAGAAAACCAAGGCATTCGCTACAAAGCAGCAATAGTCAAAAAATGATTCAACAAAGTTCCTATCGCTTAATATTCAGTCATGTTTTGAGCTATGTAAATAATATATTTAAAATCGGAGACTGTATCTTAAGACGTATATGATACACAAATTTATCAAGAAGCTTTAGTCGCTTAAATAAAAACCATGTATATGAATATAAGATAAAATCTAAGGGAGCCAAAGAAGTTGGACTAAATTTGGTAGAAAAAAAATTACAGAAGACTAACAAGATACCAATTTCTTTTAATTATCAAGCTCTTTTGCTAGTTCTAAAAATCCTTACATTAGTGCATGCATAATTCCTCAAATAGGTAACTGATTTGAAGCCTCCTGAGTAACAAGATGAAGTGTTAAGAAACAATGACAATGATGATTATTTTGCTAGCTCTTTTATTAATTTTAATTAGTAGTGTCGCTGTCGCTCTTTCAATAACTGGTAGTTGTTTTATTTTATGAATAAAATTAGTATAGAAAGTGGTTATTGACTAACTCTTAGGTTTAGTTGATAGAATGTTTCTACCTGCAAACTAACTACCTACATAAGTGACATACGACAGAGTACCTACGCATAGGTATTTTCTTCAGATTAAATAACAGACTTATCTCAAATATTCCTTCACTAACTAGTGCAATCACCCTAAGTCGAGGTCAAAATTATTAACTTCATTATCAGAGACATAGCTCAACAGCATTTTAATTTATATTGACGTAAACGACTTTTGGTGGTGATTTTACGTTGAAGCAGAGGAAAATATTTTAACAGTGTTTATTCCTCACATCTCACATTTTGATCAAAAAATATAATGAAGTATAGAAACGCCGTATTTCATCCAAGCTGATAAAATTCGAAGCGTAAATATTAATTTCAACTGACGGAACAAGTCAAACGTTTTGTTTTACATTACACAAAATCGTTTCAATTAAAACGTGTATGCAAAAAATAAAAACAAATCGGTATGTCGGTTATAAATACAACCAGATGCACGGTAAAACGTTTCGTTTAGCGTCCAATATATTATAAAATATGTGGCTGAAATAAGGCTGCATTCGCAATGGCGTAGTCACTAAATGTTTTAAGGCGAAAAAGTTTATATCAATAAAGTTATAATATAGAGCCACTGTCTCACCAGGAAATAACTTAGCAAAGTAATTGCATTAAAGTTGCGTACTAATCAATAAATGACTACTTATAAGGATCTTCTTGCTGCGACAATAAATACAATGTTGGGTTGCTTTTATCTAACATTGTTATCTTTAGAAGTCAAAATAGAAAAGCCGATGGCTATTGTTTTAAAAACGGAGAAGAAATGTATTAAACTAATTTTTAAATTATGACTAAAGCATACCTGTTAATTTTTTTTATTTTAATTAACATTATTTTTTTCTGCTTATTCAGCATTTAAATTTCTGTCAGTAGAGAATAAGCACTCCCATCGGGTTATCATTAACCGAAAAAATATAATATAAGGATCACTGAAATTAAGTTTAAATATTCCATTTTTTTATTTTTAGCAAAAGCTTTTGCTGTTTCAGAAATGTGTAGTAAATATTCGCATTATTTGCTAGAAAATTCAATTCAATATGTACGTCTACAAGCTTAAATTGACCAAAATCACCAAAGACCGAATTCAATGTACATTTGCCATGTATTAGAAATACTTCAAGAATCAAAGTTTCTTTGTAATAAAGGATGGGCACTGCCACAAACAATATATTGTTTGTGGCACTGCTTCTATCGGCGCCTCTGGTAAAAACTACTGCATTTTCATTTGTCGTGGATTAAAACAAAACACGAACTCCTAAGCCTGCTCGGCTATCTTGATCCAGAAAGGCTTGAAATTTATTGTTTTAGTGCAATGTGGTAGGATTGTGTTTGATGTACGGTTTAAAATGGAAAATATATACATTGATAATAAAATATACATACTCGACTCTGGAACTACAATGTAAACAGTGAATAATCTCAGGCATATTAGATTGTCTATTTTAATAAGCCATGGTAAAGAATGTATTTGCTTTTATTCCATTAACGTGGTAGCTTTATATTATAAGAGTTTTATATTATAAGAGTTTTATATCTACATGATAATTTCAAATAAAGCAATCCAAATAAAATGTCTCACATCAGCTGTACTATTAACAGATTTTATGGATTTTGACTTATCCAAATTTAACGTTGACTTTTTCAATGGCTGGAGAATCCTAAAGTCTTGTCAAAAGAATTGTCATACATTTTTGACGCTTCGACTAACATGGAAATAGATTTTATCATCTTAAACAAAAACTTAAACTTCAAATTTTAACTATTTAATGTTAGTTTTAATTTCTTGAGAAGCTATGTGCAACCTTTCAATTTGATAACATAAGATATGGCATATTCTGTTTAAAATGTTATAAAAAATTGCAAATGAATTAAGCATTAAACATAAAAATAATATGATTTTTATTGAAAAAGTCAAAAGAAATAATATGTCACTACTACTATTATGAAAGTCCGATACTAAAAATATTAAAATGAATCAAATTGAAGTATGCCATTGATAACCTCACATAACGGCGATTTAAATTTTTTGCCGAATACTTTCATCAACGTCATTTTGAAACCAAATGTCAACTTGTGATGTTTGCACTCGCGTTTGCAGCGGTCTTCTGGTATTTCGAAAATAATATTATGCCAAGCATCAAAATATTGTTAAACTTGACAACAATGTTACATAGAAGCTGGGTCATCAGGTATTTAAACTAAAAGGACAAACATTGACCCTGGCCTCATCCATAAGCTTGCTGGGCATCAACGTAAAACCTACATGTCTTGGCGTAGTCACGTCACCAAAATCGCCAAGGCAGCAGCACATAAGCTAGGAGCACTCTATAGAGCAACACAGTTCTATACACCTCATCAGCTCTGACTGCTCTATGAGGCCCAGATAGGACCATCTCTGGAATACTGTTCCCATGGGTGGAGCTCGGCACCCAAACACTTTGCTTAAAATATTAGATTCCATACAGAGGAGAGCAGTCGGTCTTATGGCTGACCCAGAGTTGACTAAAGACTTTGATAGCCTAGAACGTCGAAGAAAAGTGGCGGACCTATCTCTTCACCGTGGATACTGCTGCGGAAGGTATTTGCACGAGCTGGCACTTATGATTCCGTCAAGAGTTGTGCCAAAAAGAAACACCCATCAAACATACGCTGCTCATCAACGTATGATTTAGTTGCAAAGTTAGTCCCTCGCTTTGGAATGGACTTCCGAGTAACGTCTCTGCCGAAAATTACAACCCACAGCACTTCAAGTCCAACGTCCGCCATCTTCTCCGCACACGCACTGCTCGTTGAGTGGTATAGGATTTTCCTTTTGTGGGTGTGACGAACATAAAAAAAAATGGGGATAACCATTGTTCCTTCATATGAAAATTGCTAGGCCACTGGCACACATATTAAGAATATAGCATACTTTTTGTCGGTCAAACGTTTTAAAATGTTGAGACGTTTCATCTGCTTCAACAATAACGATGACTTTTCTCAAGATAATCTAGATCGGTATTTCAAAATACTTCTTTTTATTAAAAAGCTACGAAATAATTTTAGAAAATTTCTAACCGAAAGCAATATTCGATTGATGTAACTATGATGTCCTATAAAGATATCCAGGCAGGACACCTTCGACAGTATGTCAAAAATAAACTCCGCAAATTGAGATTCACATTTTTTTGTTATCACAGGCTATTCAAAATTACTATAAACGAAATCCATCAACCCGAGAGTGTGCTAGGTGTGGGGGCTGGAATTGTAATAACCTTAGCAAAATCTTTGCATGATCCAATATACTTTTCTTTGACAATTATTTTGCCGGATTGCCTCTATTTCTTTACCTGAAAAGTGAAATGAATATATACAGTTTGGGTTAGTTTGGGTTACTAACTTTCCCTTACGCGGCAATAGAATTGGTAGCTGTCGTATAGAAATGGACAAAGTATTACAGAAACAAAGGAGACTACCTCTCCTTATGATTATAAAGCAGATAAAAATAAAGGTTTATCGTGGTATATTGGATAAATAAAAAAGCAATTTTCTTAAGGAGTATACAGTGCTAGAAACGGACAAAGTATTACAGAAACAAAGGAGAGGTAGTTATGGTTATAAAGCAGATAAAAAGAAAGATTTTATGGTTGCAAAGTGGATAAATATCAGAGCAGTTCTCTTAGAAGTGTATATACTAGACCAATATAATAAATACAGGGGTGGTGTCGACATTACCAATGTTCTAATGGTTTTCTATAAAACGCAGCATGAGTCCAAAGGTTGCTATTTTCCCATCTTCGCATACCTCCTTGATGTATGCGTTATGCGTGGTAAATTCATGGATACTTTACAGAATATATTTCAGTGCTTTGAACACATGCCTCCAAAACCATTTAGGTTGAGTATTGCAAAAGCGTTAGCCACATATTGAAAAGAGCTCAGGAAATGTCGCCCAACTTGTCATAACAATCGACTACCCAAAATAAAACATCCAGTTATCGAAAGATCTGGGGATATAACGAGATTTAGTGGTTGTGCCCGAGTAAAGACAGATGCAGAAACAACATACCAGAAATGTAATACGAGGCTATGGCTCATCGAGAGGAAAGGTAGTTTTAAGACGTTTTATCAAAATAGAAAGAAATAAATTTTAGTGCTGACATTTAATTTTTTGAAAATAAAAATTTTCAGACTTTTTCCGGGCCATGTTACCATATAGACAATCGATATCTTGGTAAGTGATGCATATGCCTTTTCACGCGGTATGATTGTCTTTGAAAATATATAAAAGAGCAGAAAATAAAGCTAACATGCATATTTTATTGAATATCACTGGAAATTTAAATGTAGTAACTGGAGGTGTACACGATTTCCTTTCTTAATGAGGGACATTACTAAATCTCATTTGCTCAAACCGATATGCCAATAGATATTCAATTCACTCAACATTGTAATGTCTGGTTACTGTATGCTTTCTTTAGTATTTTATTTAACAAGTGTGTAAATGCAAATCGTTTAGCAACGACTTGAATATAAGTTCCAGATTAGCATTACATATTTTAAATCAGAAAAAGATTGCTATTTTACTTATTAATTTACAAAAAAAAATGTTATATCAAAAATTTCATATCGTCAATTGGTTCTTTTTTCGATAAATTCACATGGGTCGCAAACAGCCATAAAACTTGAGAAAACATCATTTTTCTAGAAAAAAAATAATAGAAAATAATCGGTTTTAATAAGTAAGGAATGAATATGATATTTATAGTAGTGAAGCAAATAAGTTAAAATTGGATTTCTAATTTCAGTCGCCGTTGGTGAACAGTTAATTTTGATTAAATGCTGAAATTTCAAGATCAGACATTTAAAGTTGATTTAGATTGAACTGCATATCGCATATTTTTGGGGCATATTAACTATTTTAAAATTACAGTGGTAATATATTTAGGTATTACCAAAGAAAATTCTTTTCTTAGGTATTAGTTGAAAAGAGAGCTCCAAGGAAAGCCTTTTGAATAAATCCTGAAATTTCAAGAGCAAACATTCATAATTATTGACTTGATTGAATTGATATGCATATCGCATATTTTTGGGGCATTTAACTATTTTAAAATTACAGTTGTAAGATATTTACGTATTAGTTGAAATGAGAGCTTTAAGGAAAGCACTATAATTTACGCTTTAAGAAAAAAACGGCATTCGTAAATATGTAAGTTACCTACTCTGTATGACGAAGTAGTAACAGGAGTAGTCGTGTAATAATAGCTGTGAAAAAATAGACAGGTATTGACAGGATCAGTTTACTACAACTAATTGACACACAAGTATTGTTAATGACAGTGAAATTATTAAAAACAAATCTGCAGTGGTGTTAGTTGAATTTTTTTTAAGAAGCTCACAATCTGGTATCACTGCAAACTTTATTGGGCTTACCTATCTATTTTTTCATGGCCTAGGGCTTATGTTAGTACCGATTTTGCACTTCTGGACCTCTTCAGTTAGATTTAAATGTAGTACTATAAAAATCATATAGATATATTAATATATTTGCGATTTATTAATTTCTAAATAAGTAAATATAGGCTTCCTTCCTGTATAAACATTATATTATACAATGCACATTATATGCATTTTTATAGAATACTTAATAAAACATGATATTTGAACAGAAGATAAAACCACTTTCAGAGGTGAGGAGAGGTTTGCTGGGGTACCCTAATTTCTCCCTCTCCCCATCCGCCGAAGCAGGACTATTCTTTAGGACATAAGGAACATTATAATATCTATGATATACCATATAAAAGATGTTTCAAATATTTTTTGAAAATATGCGTGGGTACTTCAACAATTTGAATGAATGCGGAATTGTCAAAAATGACTCAATGCAAAGAGTATATTTCAAAAAAATATTTTCTGAATCCAAATAAAAAATTGAAATGTGTCGCTATCAACTGCTAAATCCAAAAATTCAGAAAAACATTATCAAGACGTGACAATTTTTTGTGTAATTTTAGACTTTAACAGTGATTTTAAATCTATCCCTGTGAAGGAAATTGATAAAATATTTGATAATTTTTAGTACAAAAGCTAAACTTTAGAAAAAGTAACTAATGATGCACAAGATCGAATATAGTCCAATATATTCAAAAACTTGTCAGAGGGATGCAGAAATTCCACAAATGTGGAGAAATGTCCCTCTAAATTTGGTGTATCAAACTATAACTTTTTCATATTTCGGAAGTACACTTTTTTCTAATTTTAAGCTTTTTTGTGACGGGTTCCTCGATAGCTAAGCAACATGTTTATATTCACCGTCAAAGACCCATTGTATAAGATAGTAAAGAAGCTTATGGTTTATATTATAAAAAGAAATGTGTACGTTCATAACGGGTAGGTTATATAAAACAAAAACAATATTTTTTATGTCTAAAATGGACTGTAAAATGGTATATATGGTATATAAATACACCCATTGGAAAAAATCAAATGTAAAAATGTGAGCAGGGAAATAAATGATCAAGTTTGGTCATCTTCTCAGATACATCGGTGACGCCCAAACGCCATCACGCATCGGACCTCACTAAATCTTTCAATCGATAGTAGTGATTGACTTGCACGACAAGAAGCTCTGAATCCAGCATTAGATTTAACAATTATTGTATCATTATGTATTATAATTAATTTTATTGTAGCTTAAGTCTGATAATAATTGAATTTATATCTAACGGCTAAATAGCTACGTTTCCTTTAAATAGACGATGATAAATTTGTAGCTGACTCCTTAGAGACGCATTTAAATAAGGGAGATTTAAAAAAACATTTTGCTTATTTTACTTTAAATTGTCTGAAAAAGGTGTCTCTAATGATGGAATAACTTACCTCACAATATTTGTTTGTTGATTTTTTTATCATGCATGGAAATTATTATTATTAATATTTGAAGATCAGCTTTTATATTAATAACAAAACCGATTCACACCAATAATGGAATTTAGCAAAATTACAGAAGTAAGTGATAATAACATATTAGCAAAAACCTTGAATAACTTCTTAAAAGTTCGAAATTCCAATTAAGAAAATTATTACAGTTTATTATTTTAATAATACTGTGAAATTGATAAATATATAGAACATTTCATAGATTATCGCAATAAAATTATCATAATTGTCAGAATTTGTTTACGAATTTGAAAGATATTTTAGGCTTGTGAAGGTTTATATATTCGCAACTTAAATTGCCTAATGACCAAGGAATGGGGTGCACATGATGTCAATAGTAGTAAAATTGATATTTAAATAGCCTTAGAAAATGTCTACTTTGATAAATTCCGAAATGAATATAATATTTAAAACCAAGTTTAAAACTCTATTTAGTTATAGGTATAAGTTCACCATCCTTCCGCGCTTTCAAGAGTAGTAAACGCGGAAAACAAAACAAGCTAGATACAGGTTGTAAACTGTATATTGAAACCTGACTTTTTAAGACACATGATTATATCAACTTTACTAGAGTTTAGTTCAGGAATGCGCCATTGGAATTAAGGGCCTATCATTAAGTAACACCATGTATACAGGATATAATATACAAAATTAATGTTTAATATTGAGAACGTCTGAGTTCTGAGAACTATCCGTTTGATTGTTAGAGTCTTGGTATATTTTGACTCACTCCGATAAAATAAACCTAAGCAACATTACATTACTTCGATATGGTCTATATTAGAAGAAAAAAAACTTAAAATGTATGAAAAAAAAATTCCAATTTATTTTTCACCATATTTATGTTGGTTAGGGTTATTCTATTTGCTATGTATAGAGTTATTCACTATATTTTGACACCCATCCGCAGCCGTAATTAAAGGTAATACAAAAAAACTTAGATTCAAAAGTTGTATGGTTTTTAATATATTATCTTTTAGAAATGTCAAAAGAAAATAATTGCCTGTCAAATGTCAAAAAACTGCATAACCTTAATTTTTTAAATGGAACACCCTGTATATTATTACATATTTGGATTGTGCGAAAAAGTGTAGACATATTTCATGAATAATGTCCTATACCTATCTCTAACGGTTTTTGAAATATTGCCAGTTGAAAATCGACCATTTATCAAGTTTGACAGCTTGTAAAATCTAAACGGCTAAAGATAGAACAAAACGGTTTGCACTTTCATAAGCTATCGTATGACCATAACTTTTTATTTAACCAGAGGTTAAGTTTATCCCGGATTTTTTAACCTCTGGTTAAATCTAAAGTTAGTGTCATCGATAGCTTATGAAAACCTAATACAGGAAAGTGCAAACCGTTTTGATCTATCTTGAGCGGTTTAGATTTTACAAGTTGTCAAACTTGGTAAATGGTCGATTTTCAACTGTCAATATTTCAAAAACCGTTAGAGATAGGTATAGGACATTATTCATGAATTATGTCTAGGCATTTTCGCACAATCCAAATATGCAAAAATATACAGGGTGTTCTATTTAAAAAAATTAAGATTATGTGGTTTTTTGACTTTCGCAGGCAATTTTTTTTTCGACGTTTCTAAATATCTTTTAGAAAGATATATAAAAAAAACAGCCAACTTTTGAATTTAGGTTTTTTTTTTGTATTACCTGTAATTATGGCTGCAGGTGGGTGTCAAAATATAATGAATAACCCTGTACAAGATCCGTTAAATGAGATCTAATGTCAGTAATAGGCATTTTAATAGATTACTAAAAGCGATAAACGGTCAGTTTGGGTCGTTCTAGCGCCAAAGAAGTCGCGAGCATCAAAAAAAACTGAAACGGCAGTTCGATACGGGATTTCTAGGAGAAAGTAGAAAGACTCTTAATTCTCTGTTCCGAAAATGTCGGGAAATGTACTTTTCAGGGAACACGTAAAATACATCGATTTCTAGGTCAAAAAAATTTTAGTTTTCTCAAAAAGTGTCTTTTATATAGAGTGAGCTAGTTGAATCGAATCTTTTCGCCATTTCGAGTTTTGGCACGACACCACTTATTCTATTACTGGAAAACCGAATCAGAACATATCAAATATCACATAAATCTGATTGAAAATGCCGACTTAATCTTTTTCTTGATTTTCAGTTTCAAAATTCTAATTTAAGCGTGCATACAGCATGCCAACCAACGCATGGCTATTTCCAAGAAATCAATCTCAGATTCGTAGACCTGGTGTTTTCTGTCATTATAAAGTTCTTAGCAATTTTCCGTATGAGATTGAAAAGTACGATAAAATCGATGTCAAATTGAATCACGCAGAAGATCGCAAAATATTTCCAACATTTCTACAATTTTTCGAGTGGATAGATAGCTTTGCTTATTTTCCATAATGCAACAAAGGAATAAGTCTTCTCATATTTTGAAATAACGTTTAGTTTAAAATATCTAAATTTATAAATTTAATTGCGTGAAATCTCATTGAAAACGGTTTGAAGCCAGAAATGGTGGTCGCGGATTTTATGGCAGACTTCAAGGTAAAATTTTACTTTTAACATATCGATGCATGCATATATGTAGTTTTTTTGGTAAGCAAGTAAATTTACTTGCCTGAAACCTGGATTTAAAACGATTTGAACTCGGGAAAATGGGCCAGGATCGGAGAATTTGAAAATTTTTCAAGCGGTTCTGACAATTTTCTGAGATATTTTGAGGTAAAATTTACTTTAACCCTCGAAGTTGTAACAAGTAATGTCAAAATAGAGAACCAAAACAATAATAATATTACACATATAAGACTTGATTAATAAAGTTCAAGCCTTTGCCAATGGCGCGCACGATCGTTCACTGAGTCCCTCCCTACCCAGCATATGCACATAGCAAATATAGATTCTAAAGTATAAGAACTAAGAACATACTCAAAAGAAAGGGATATCGATTATCGATTAGATCCTTCAAATGCGTGAAACTTTTTCTTTCATTAAAAAAATCTACCAAAATAGTGGTAAAATTGTCATGGCAATCGGACAGTTTGAATTTTGTTGCTATTGCGACCCATGAATCGAAAACCAAAATTAAACTACATTATTTGAACATAAAATCCATATTTAAGTTTTTTTTTGGGTGTCTTGCTTAACGCTCATTTTAATTTTCCAAATACAAAATAGTGATCGACCAAGTTTCTTCCTCGAAGTCGATTATTTTCTGTTAAATTTTATTTGCATTTCTTGCCGGGAATATAACCTCTCTCAATGCGATCAATCAATTGCTAATAAACTGTTTTACGAAACCCAAATATACGATTCGCAAGCTTGGTAAAAGGAAAAAATTAACTTCGTAGTCCGAAAAGCTAAAAATAATATGTTTAGTAAACATTTTCGACTGGAAGTTTATGCGAAATAAATATATAATGGATTTCCTTTATAAAACAAAGTAATATAAACTATGTTTATTTGTTTAAAATTGTAGTTCAGACTTCTGTTATGCTTCCAATGATATTCGCATGTCTTGTTGAGATTGCTGGGTGTAATGGGTAATAGACAGATAAATACAATGTCAACAAACTTGCGATAAAATAAATAGGACTGCCTAAAGACTGTCAGGATATTGAAAAGCTACTGGCATCCTGAAGCGATGAGAGATTAGTCGCTAGGTTTTAAGTAAAATAGCGAAATATATAGAATAGATACTTCAGCAATTTTAGCTGAGGTATTCTATAAAATATAGTCATTGCCCTCTATACTGGTGGCAGCGTGACAGCCCGACCAGACTTTTAATAATGTAAGGCCTGTTTCACACATACACGGTGGCCGTCCAAACGGTGCCGTTTACACGGCTAAAGGGCGCATGAAATAATGAGTGTTTTCACATGCACCAGAGCCGTGTGTGCGGCAACATGTATGTGTGAAACAGACCTAAGGGTCATGAGCGAGATCGCGTTGAGAGAATTCCTACTTTGAAGTACATGACGATAATATATAGGTACCTCGCATAGATGATCCTGCAACTTAAATGACACCACATGATATGCCATTCCAAAATGTGTCAATATTTACATATTATTTCTGTTTCTGTCGTATATTGATATCCACAAATATAATTATGTAGTACCTTTTCGGAAAACAAGCTTCCTACAATAATATTATCATTAATATCATCAAGCCACGTATAAAATTAAAACCCATGTGACCATTTCCGAAGTCATAATTTCACTAGATCCTACTCAATACATACAATGCCGGAAGTAACGGTGGATTATTCGTGCAGAACAAATCGTTAAAAAAGGATAGGGCTATTATAATTTTAGGTCTGAGCTGAAAAAGGATAAAATATTTAGGTATTCCAGGAGTGAACTCAGCCTGATAATAAGCGACGAATATTATATACAATTGGACATTTAGAGACATTTATAATATTTTATTTCGATTGTCTTCGAAAACGCACAGGAATCATTACTCGAAACTATATTTGTTTTCATTATTATTCACAAAAATCCGAAAACACAGTCCTGTTATGTTTGTATTTTTTGAGGTTGTGCCTATTCAGTTTCATAACAATGAAGTAGTGTGATAAATAAAATTCATTTTTGTTTAAATAAATAATATCTGTTTATAAAATTGTTTGTTTTCCTTGCAGGCATGGAAAAAATATTGTAAACAATACCTTTGGAAACGTTTTTTGCACCTATTCGACTTGTTGTTTAAAATATATGCTATTCAATAAAATAGACAATAAATCCGGTGAACAAAATACAATACGTTTTTACTTTCCCGTGATATACTGTGATATAGTTGTCGTGCAAAGCTAGTCTAACAATTCAGAGTTTAAATCTATAAGAGTTTTTATACGGATGCATTATATGCAAAATCTAATGTTAGCCATCAACAAATTTGACGCGCGCACTTTAGTATGCGATGGGGCATTATCTTAGAGTAGGTTGATTTTCTATCAGTATAATGTTATATAAAGCAAAGAGAAATTTTTAGTTAATATAAGGGCTACGTCGCGGCATTACGAATTATTATCCGATACTCGCTCTAAATCTGACACTGTGAGTAAGCGTTTAAAAACAGAGAGCCCTATAATAACGGTTCTTTTTTTCAACCTAAGAATGTATTTTATAAGTGCATTAATCAATTTCACGAAAAGAAGGTTAGGTGAATCTCTCAAATAGGGAATTTTAAGAGTGGTTAAGAAAGATATCACATTTAAAAAGAAAGCTCATAAAAAGAGTTGGATGCCATTTCTGTCTACTTTAAGACTCACCTTGACCAATGTGGATAGCAAACGTTGTACGCCGTCTTTACATATCTCCCTAGTATTGCATATTTTTCATATAATTCAAACCAAAAGATTAAAATAAGTTATTTATGTTTTAGAAACATTCAATGAATTTACCGATACCATATATTCATTGCTTGACTATCTCATGTTGAGTAACTCTCCTTATTCTGGTTCATACGTGTCATAATATTTATCAATTCTTACACTATCTATGATATATTATTTCAATCCCTAATATCATAATTTTCTTTTTGACATATACCAATATAAAATATTATATTCTGTTGATATCTCAAGGGATCAAAATATATTTTTTCTATTCCTATACTTTTATTATTGATTTATTAGATATTTACTATCAGTATCGTAATGAAGTGCATTACGATACTGACGCTTCATTACTAAACTGGATTTTAACCAATAAAAATTCAACATTACAGTGGTATTCGGTCAATATCAAAGAATGCCATTATCATGACTATGACAGATTTGAAATTTAATAATTTTGACAGTTCAGACAATTCAGTAAGTTAATTTTAAAAATTAAAGATTGTTTATTATTATTATGACCGGTCGTAGAAAAAACAGTGTATACAACTCATATTTAATGGTTATTAAGACCCACGCATTCGTTACGACACTCGCCTACGGCTCGTATCGTATCTCACGCTCGTGTCTTAATAGCCATCATTACATGCTCATTGCATAATATACTATTACGCATTTTAATTTGTGTCACTGCTTCTGTAAAAAGAGAGACTTCTGGTTGGATAATTTATTTAAATTCGTCTCTGAATGTTAGAGAGACAAAGACAGTACACACAAAAATGGCTAATATGTATGATAGATATAATCCGGTATAGGAAATGAAGCCATGTGGTTCTTATTAGGAATGGTCTAGTATTTACACTACTAGGAAAGGAAGTTTGAATGAGCTGTACAATAAAGAACGAATAGTTCGTGCTGGTTATTAAACCTTTTCAGCCAAAGGATAAGGATAGGGTCCTAAAGAACCTAATATGGTTATCTTATTTCTAGCTTCTAAGAATTAAATTTAGAGAAACTGTAAGAATTTGATACTTGTCAGGAGCTTCTGTAAAAAAAATCGATTCAATTCATTACTTGTTGGTATCAAAATGTTCTGGTTCGAAGAACCTCGAAATCTAACGCCATCTCTATAACAAATACTGGCCATACGTGCCATAATATTTATCAGTTCTGAGATATCTATGATATAATATTACAATCCCTAATATCACAATTTCCTTTTTGACATACGAGTATATCAATATAAATATTAGGTTTTGTTACATATTTCATATATATCTTGCGTATTTTATTTCGTGTCATTGCTTCGGTAAAAAAAGAGAGAGATCTCTGGCGGGACAATTTGTTCAAGTCCGTCTCTGAATAAGTATTAGGCAATACACACAAAAATAGCTAATGTGTATTATATGATAGATATAATTCAGTATAGGAAATGAAGAATGAAATCATATGGTTCCTATTAGGAATGGTTTAGCATTTACACTACTAGGAAATGAAGTTTGAATGAACTGTACAATAAAGAACGAATAAAATGCTGGTCATTTAACCCTTTTCAGTCAAAGAGTAACAATAGGATCCTAAAGAGCCTAATATTGTAATATTGTTTCTAGCTTCTAGGAATTAAATTAAGGGAAACTTTAAGGATTTGATATCTTCAATGGGTTTCTGTGAATTCATATCATAAATGCGCCAAAATATTCTGATTCGGAGAGCCTTTCAATCAAACGTCATCGCTATAACAGATTCTGATTGATATGTCTCATAATATTTATCATTTCTAAGATATGCATAAGATAATATTACAATTCCTAATATTACAATTTTCTTCTTGGAATATATCAATATAAAATATTATGCTTTGCTGCATATCTCAGGGAATCCAAATATATTGGACGCCGATTTTTAATTGGGGTCCTTGCTTCCGTAAACAGAGGGACTGCTGGCTCTATAATTTGTAAAAATCCGTCTCTGAAGTTAAGAGAGACAAAGACAATACACACAAAAATAGCTAATGTGTATGATAGATATAATCCGGTATAGGAAATGAAGCCATATGATTCTTATTAGGAATGGTTTAGCATTTACAATACTATAGAAAAGGAAGTTTGAACGAACTGTACAATAAAGAACGAATAGTTCCTGCTGGTTATTCAACCTTTTCGGTGGAAGAATAGCAAAAGGATCCTAAGGAACCTAATATGATAATATTGCTATAGCTTCTAAAATTAAAATTTAGGGAAACTGTAAGAATTTGATGATACAAGCGATTCTGTAAAAAAAAACGATTTAATTAATTTCTTATATGTGTTAAAATATGATTCGAAGAAGTTTTTACGCTTTTGAACCCATAATGACCGGCATTCATTTTTTTCTTAGGCTAGGAATTAATTTCGTTTTTTTTTTTAGACAAACAATAAGCGCTTGGGCTATGGATCTCCTAAAATTGAGTTAAGATATATCAATCTTTATTTTGCAAATGATGCATGTATTATTATAGCCAGGCCAATATGCCCCACCATAATTTTTTAAGATCTAATGCCTATACGGTAGATGGAAATTTTCTGATCCATCAGGTCCGTTCCCCCCACGTTTTTATTGTATGCATCCACTAAATGAGAGCGTGTAACCTGGATGTATTTTTTCCGCCTGAATGTATGTCTTGACATTTAACATTGGAAAAACACCGTGACCTGCGAAAGCAAATGTAATAATGTTATTGTCTAACCACTTTATGAATAGTATCCTATGTGCTTGGTCGATGACTGAAATAAAGGCTCCACGCTTATCGGCTTCATTCAGACAATTTTTTAATTCCAGAGGGCTATTTCGCTCCAACCTGTCTTCTCTATGCGTTCTAGTACCTTTATAACCGTTGAATCTCAGGGGGTGGAGAAAAATTACACAGGGGTGATATTTACCAACTAAAACTTATAGTATAGTTCTGGATTTGGCAATTTTTTGGTGATTGTAATGAAGTAAGTAGTATTTTTTCCAAACATGTCTTCATATTCCGCAGCAGCACTTGAATTTTTACCCTGGTTCATGTCAAAATTGATTAAGTCTCCATCAGATCTAGTCGGGCTCTGCATTTTAAAGCCAAACCTCATCGGTTTGCCCCTAATACACTGTTTACATTCGTGCCTTCCATAATACTTAATCATTTATTCATCAAAATCAATAACAAAATTTCTATGAAAGTAAGCCTCAGTCTGTTTATCAAAGGTCGGAGTTTTTACTTTTTTATCAGATATATCTGTAGCTTCTCATAGCTTTACAAAGAAATTGTTTCCACAGAATCAGAAGAGGGACGTTTTGAAGGCTCATCCTAACCACTCACAATCAAAACATCTATGAAATATTCCATCTCGTGAGCTGTTATTTGTGGATCAGGACAATCCTTGAATAAAGCATACTTTCTTGATTATGACACCAACAAATTTATGACATCGTCATCAACAAATTGCATAAAAATTTCCAGACAAAACATCTCGCAATGCTTTAAATAATTCGGTGTTGAGAACGACTTTGAAGGGGAAACTCTAGAAATTTGATTTGATGCCAGGCGTTTCTGTAAAAAAATCGATTCAATGCATATCTTATCTCTGCCAAAATATTCTGGTTCGAAAAACTTCGAAATCTAACGTCATCTCTATAACAGAGATATTTTTTATCAATCTGTGATATAATATTACAAATCCTAATATCACAATTTTCTTTTTGACATATCAATATAAAATGTTATTTTAGGTTACATATCTCAAGGGAGCCAAAGATATTTCACGCTTTTTAATTCGTGTCATTGCTTTAGTGAAAAGAGAGACTTTTGGCTGGATAATTTGTTTAAATCAATATAAAATATTAGGGTTTGTTCCATATTTCATATATATTTAACGCATTTTAATTCGTGTCATTGCTTCGGTAAAAAGAGAGACTTCTGGCTGGGTAATTTGTTTAAATCCGTCTCCGAATATATGAGGGACAAAGGCAATACACATAAAAATAGCTAATGTGTATTATATGATAGATATAGTCCAGTAGAGGAAATGAAGAATGAAGGCATATGGTTCTTATTAGGAATGGTTTAGCATTTACACTACTAGGAAAGGAAGATTGAATTAACTGTACAATAAAGAAGTTATTAAAGTATTTGCTGTTGGTCATTTAACCCTTTCAGTCAAAGAATAACAATAGAATCCTAAATAGCCTGATATTGCAATTTGTATCTAGCTTCTAAGAATGAAATTAAGGGAAACTTTAAGGATTTGATATCTTTCATAGGTTTCTGTGAATTCATATCATATCTGCGCCAAAATATTCTGATTCGAAGAGCTTTTCAATCTAACGTCATCGTTATAACAGATTCTGATTCATACGTCTCATAATATAATATTTATCATTTCTGAGATATGCATAAAATAATATTCCAATCCCTAATATCACAATTTTCTTTGTGGAATATATCAATATAAAATATTATGTTTTGCTACATATCTCAAGGGATCCAAATATATTGTAGGCTTTTTAATTCGTATCATTGCTTCCGTAAACAGAGGGACTTCTGGCTGGATAATTTGTATAAATCCGTCTCTGAATTTAAGAGAAACAAAGACAATATACACACAAAAATAACTAATGTGTATGATAGATATAATCCGGTATAGGAAATGAAGCCATATGGTTCTTATTAGGAACGGTTTAGAATTTACAATACTAGGAAACGAACTTTGAATGAACTGTACAATAAAGAACGAATACGTCCTGCTAGTTATCTAACCTTTTCGGTGAAAGAATAACAAAAGAGTCCTATATAACCCAAAATGGCAATGTTGTTTTTAGCTTCTAAAAATGAAATTTAGGGATACTGTAAGAATTTGATACTTGTCAGGCATTTGTGCAAAATATTCTGGCTCGAAAACCTCCATCGAAATCTTAATATGTGGCTTGACAAATGGTTAAAGTATTTTATTATAATAAGTTTTATTTTCAAAGTCGAGCATTGAGTTATTTAAGTTAATTTTTTTTTGCTTAAATCATTATTTAGGAATGTTCTAAGCCGTATCGAAAAATCTTTGTACGAACTATTATTAAACCAAATACCGGCATAGCCTTCTTGTTGAGCTCTGTTGATATCCGGAAAAATATACCGGATCTTCTGTTAAAAACTTCGTCAGACCTTTGTGTTACCCCGGTTACTGCGGTAAAGACGGCGTTCGTGCATAAGATATTCCAGTTCGTCAGTATCAAAAAAGTATGATTCTGGTACCTTCTATAAGTATCACTTTTAAATTTTTCTGCCACATTCGCCTACTTTTGTTTATGAGAAAGGTTGAATCAAATTCGATTATCATCGCAACCAATATCAACTTTGTTATTTTCAATGAATACTATTTAATTGTTTACTTACATTGTCAACAGTTTTTGAATGTGTTTAATATATTGGGACGAATTCTTCTAAGCTAAAAGTGTAAGTGACTGTGTCGAATAGCTTGCAGCTTCCTACCTTCCTTTTCACAATCAATAGATTTACACCAATTTTTGGGTAAATCCAAAGGTGAAATATTTAGAGTTTTAGACAAAGCTATAGATTATTACCAACAAAATATGTGCAAAATACTTGAAACCAATACGCCGCACGCCGGCGCCGTTTAGCTCTTGTAGCTCAATTTTAGCTTTTGCGGCTTAATGTATTAATGTTTTATGTACTCGTATTGATAATACATAACTTTTGACATGAATGAAATAGTTTCTACATAATTTGTTTAATTATTCTGAAAAATATGGGATAGAATGAAATTCTTAAGTGTACTAGAAAGATTTACAATTCAATAACCAAAAACACACCGTATATAAATTGTTCGTCAAAAAAATGAAAAATGATGAATGAATGATGTAGTTTGAAGACGAATGGACGAATTTTGATGAGTGTTTCAGATCCTGAAAGATCACTTCATTGAAATTTGACCTAAAGGTGGTGCTGTGGCCAAGTTAATATCTTCCGAAGTGTTTGTCAGGTTTTTAATTAAAGCCTTCTGAACAAAAATATCGATTTGTAAAAAGTTATTAGAGTTTCATTAATGACAATATATCTATCGACAATAAAACACAGCCAACATTATCTGCATAATATTAGTCTTTTCAATTTTCTGTTGTGCAGAGTAGAAAACAAAGTAATGCCATGAATTCAAAATTATATTGAAAATGTTGAATAAGTGCATGCTTACGGATGAATGCAGGTGTCTCATAGGCGAATCTTAGTTTGGGGAGAATGGAATTAACGTATCGCCAAGTAAATATGAATGTAAGGGTAGCATTTGGGAGTGGTGGCGACTGTAGGGGATGGTATTATAGCACATGGTAAAAGTGATTTGTTTTATAATTTAAGAAACTATGCATGCGGTTAGGTACAGAGACATGCGCATTAATGAGGTTCCCTTTGCTGATTATTATATGTTAATAGATGATAATGCTCCTCAACATAGCGAGGATTTAAGAGATATTAACGTTAAGCGAATTGGATGGCCTGCTAGGTCAATATGAACGTTACAAAGCATGTGTGAGGTGGAATAGAATAAAGGTTGAATCAGAGAAAGTATGAGTATAATAATCTGGATCACTTAGCGAATGCAGTTAAAGCAGGACAACCGGTTATTTCGCAAGTCGCCTTTGTTGCGAATTCGGTGAGCAGCATGCCAAGAAGGGTAGCGAATATGCAGCAAGTCAGAAATGGGCTAACGAAATGTGAATGTAAACACATCTGATCTACCCAAACTAACACATCTGACCTACTTTCTTCTCCTCTCTGTATGATATCCCGATAGGCTTGTTAGGAACGAAAACTAAATGGAACGACCTTGCATTATCTGAAAAATTCGTCAAGATCCATCAATTTATTTACAAACTACGGCAATTTGAAGATTTTAATAAAAATGCTTTCTTCAATTTTAGAAGAAACTCGATATATAACTAAAAAACTAACAAAAAGGTCGCAACTTGGACTTCAAATCACCCATATTATGTAATGCAATAAACAAGGACTGACGCAAATGCAATATAGCTTAAACATTTTCAATTTTTGGACTATTTTCTTCTCAGCCCTGTATAATATCCATTTGTTAGCACAAAGTTGCAACTCGATCTGGAAACTCAATGCAACGACCTTTCGGATCTGGAAAGCTCATGAAAATCCGCCAGTTCTCTTTTAAGCAACACACAATTGTGTTTATTTAATTTTCTTACGTAC
Organism: Pissodes strobi; assembly: GCA_016904865.1. Taxonomy (NCBI): domain Eukaryota; kingdom Metazoa; phylum Arthropoda; class Insecta; order Coleoptera; family Curculionidae; genus Pissodes; species Pissodes strobi. The sequence continues at coordinate 3,301 of MU183658.1, read as the reverse complement.
ATATTGCACTCTAGTTCCAAAAAATTGATATCTCGAAAATGCTCAGATATAAGAGAAGGTAATAAATAATTGGTTTTTCAAATTATCAAGTTAATTCTGGTCATTCCAACCACAAACCAGTTTTCAAGTTTTTGAACAACTTCGTGGCGCGCGTGCATGTTATGTGATATTTACACTTTTTGGGGCCTATCCCTTTTTGACTCATGCTATTTCTACCTTTTAGGGATGAAAATATCCATTTTTACAAGACCTTTCTCTCGCTGTTGACGTTATTGTAATTGTTGACACAAAAAATTAATAGATGGGAAGCTTCTCCTATTCAGAATGGTATAGTTACTATAATCAGATCACCAGAACTTCACACATATGAAAACTGACCACGAATAAGGGATAACATCATTTTATAGTTAATAAATTACCGCTAGGTATTTTCATATCATGTCAGCTAAAATCTTAGGATAAAATGCCAATAGCATCCATCGATCTATCTTTTTCAATGAATTTTTCTCTTCAGGACTGTGACGAACTGAAATACATAAAACGTTTGATTTATCCTAATATCAAAGATAAAATACAAGTTAATCTTTTCTTGCCTTTATTAATATATAATTTTTCAGCATCTCACCCTCATATTATATATTCCCTATGTGCAAGATTCGTTAAGTGATATCTGGTAAGACTATTAGATTCACAGTGGTATAGCTTTCAGAAGCAAAATATCCTTGAACATTATATCATTGAAAACATCATTTTATATAGTTAAAAAATTACCGCTAGGCATTTTCATATCATCTCAGCTAAATTCTTAGGATAAAATGCCAACATCGATCTATCTTTTTCAATGAATTTTTCTCTTTAGGACTGTGACGAAATGAAATATACAAAACGTTTCATTTATCCTAATATCAAAGATAAAATACAAGTTTATCTTTTCTTGCCTTTATTAAAATATTTTTTTTTCAGCATCCCACCCTCATATTATATATTCGCTATGTGCAAGATTCGTTAAGTGACTTCTGGTATGAGTATTAGATTTACAGTGGTATAGCTTTCAGAAGCAAAATATCCTTGAAAATAACTATAATACTAATTATAGAATACATGATTATATAAAGTCATAGATATTTAAGTCCATAATATGCCTATGTATAAATATTATAAAGCATCAACTCTTGGCAGTTATATTTTTATTGCATGCGAGTGGATTGTAAATCACATGGATGTATTAAATAAAAGTTATAATGCAATAACACACATGTAATAATTGCTTAGCCCTAAACTAATAGTTGAGGGGATAAAAATAGAAGCTAAGCATTTTCCTGATATACCTAGCTTTTGGGGGACGAGTTAGTGGGGGATTTGCCTCAAAAAACAATCGGCTTAATGAAAAAAAAAATGTCATTTATTCGTGCAGAATGTCGTCTGGTGAATTTAACTTATTTATACAGCTTTTTATTTAATTTGTACTATATCGAACGCCAGTCCAAATTATAGGGCTTGAAAGTTGTTGAGAAAGATCTAGGTATTTATATTTAAATACTAATTTAGGTTTAAAATTCACAATGATATACATTTTTAGAAAACATAATGTCAAATCCTGATGGCTGTGTTTATAAAATATGAAATGCTTAAAATAAAAGTTATTAGGCAGTCGACACATAACAATAATTGCTTAGCCCCGAGCTAATAGTTGATCAAATAAAAATAGAAGTGAAATGGAGATCTAGGTTAATGGAAAATGTATTTAAATGAAGGAACTCGAGTTGAGGGCAAATCGTTTTCTTTATGGCAAAGAGAAAAGAAAGGTCTCATGAATAGTTATACGTTATGCATATAATATCTATTTTAATTTCAATGCAGCAAGCTTATTGCATTGAAACCTTACAGCCTTATTAAATAAAAATAGTAATCGTCGATTATTTTCAATATATAGTGTTTTGTCTCAATTAAGTGTAATTATTGATCATAATAAAATTTTCCCGCGCATAAGTAGTTAGACCAGTTTTACTACGGGCATATATTTTAATTTTCTTCCCCAGGAAAATTGAACATCAGAATTGTTCCAAATATCTTTGCTGCATAACTACCTATTAAATAAAGTTTACAGTATCAATCAAAAAATATGTCTTTCCTAATTTCAAGATTTAAGTATAAATTTATACGGTACTTCAAATGAGTTAGTTTAATGTATATAAAACCCAATTCCAAAAAAAAATACAGTTTATTTTTCTCAAATTTTCATGAAATATTTAATGAAGGACGTCTTTGACCTCTGATTGTGTCACTTGCTCTATGCACAACAAAAGCCAAACACTGTCATATAGTTTAAAGCCTATGAGATCCCAGACCGCCAAAGGTCAAGTGGGAGGATGTTTTCATTGTTACAAGAGCGGATCATTGGTAATTACTGCATTCAAACCAATGAACTATAACTCGAGAAAAGAGAAATAAAAGACACATGGGAATAACAGTATATATGCGTCGCACAGACATGATTCAAAAACTGAAATAGCAACTATTATTCGTCATTTATTTAATTATATTCGTATAATTCAAGTTTGCGCTGCTCTATATACATATATGTATATTATAGGAACATGCAAATAAATTGCACGTAGTCGCCCCTATAAAACATATTTTTTTTACTACTAACATAATAAATCACCATTATTTACTCCATTCCTCAAATGAGAAGTAACATTTCTCACCCTAGGTAAATAATAATATTTAAAAAAACCTAGGTCAATAATGAAACGGAAACGGAAAATGTCTAAATGTCAAACTTGTTAGTTTGACAACTAGTTGTCATTTCCGATTATTTGAAAAATGAGTAGGAAATGATTAATTTCAAAATCTAATCAATTCAAACAATGAGAAGGATTGTATCAGTGCTATTAGTAAAAAAATTATATACAGTATGACTCATCACTTTTCATAACTCCTCATAAGATTCTTATTAATAATGCGATTTTGTCAAAATTTAGATGGAAAGAAGGTACTTTGTATGTATGGAGCTGTCAGGAGATAATGTTACGATATCTGTCAGTTAGACAACTGAACTTCCATGCTACCTGATATTTCGAACTATTTGAAAAATAAGTAGAAAATGACTATTATAAAAATCAAATCGAATCAAATATGGTAATATATCAGTGTTAGTAGTAAAAAAAATTCTATATATACCTCGGTTGAGAAGGCCATTATTAACCTCGCACATTATATCCTTCGGCGCTACGCGCCTCAGGATATAAAACTGCTCGGTAAATAATGGCTTACTTCTCAACCTAGGTATATAATATAC
>MU183657.1:161915-175330 GCA_016904865.1 Pissodes strobi | reverse complement strand
ATTGATCTAGTTCAATTTACATATTATGAATCGCAATAAATCCACTGGAATATTGGACAGACTTGGAAGTTATTGATGTTTTCTGAATTTTCATTTACATCAACTTCGAATATTACTATAAATTACTTTTCCTGGTTGGTATTCATTTCTAGTTCATCTATTAGCTAGAAGTTGTTTCACTTAAGTAGGCGTGACTAAAGTTATATACTAGCTAAAAAATACAAATAAATCAAATTGATTAAATAAATTCGTATGGGACGCAAAGTTCCATGAATATTTTTTAAAGCGTCTTCTAAGGCTCAAGCCTGGAGTTTTTATCATATATTCTACTGAATGATTAATCTATCGAACTCCAATATGTTTTAGTCGAGTTACTTTATATACAGACTGTTATTTAAGTACTTGACCAAACTTCAGGAAGTAACACTTTGAGTGATTTTAACATGATTATATAAACATAGGTTCAGAAATGCATTGTTGTCAAAATACAGGGTGTTCAAGTTTTAGAAAAAAATGGTAGTGTACGCCACAGAGTTATTTCTAATTTTTGTGCTTGTTTCGGATTTAGAAACTAAAAATCCAACTTTTTGTCTCTTGAGTTATTTTCGTACTTTTTGTTTACTTTTTAGGGAAAAAAACAAAAACCACTATTACATGTCGCTACTATATCACAAAAAATTATTTTTATTTTTTTTTCTCAAAAACTAAGCAAGATACCGAGGGTAATACAAGGGGTAGTAAAGTTGTAATTTTACTAAGTTGGAGTTTGGATCCTTCGGCAACATGCACTAAAACGGAATTTTATCCACAATACCGAAACAGAATTATTGCACTCGACGCGCGTTTCGCTAACCTTGTTAGCATCATCAGGAGATGATTAAAACTAAATTTAAATTTCTACCTAACTCTCTTTTATACTAAATGTTTGCTTAATCAAGCGAAACCAAAGGAACCAATCCTGGAATACCACTAGTCACGCTTGATCCACCAATACAATGGTCTATACGGAATAGGCCCTCTATCTCTATTTAAACTATTCTCACATTTAATAATTTCCATACTTACATATGCGTCTTATAATCTCCTATCAGTTATATTATGAATTAATTATAAGTCCTCTAGTGTACTGAGGATTATATGGTATCGAGATATAGGTATTTTGTATTTTCATCCTTGAGGAAAGAAGTGGAATCACAAATTCCGGTTAAATTTAACCTCTGGTTAAATCTAAAATTAGTGTCGAACGATAGCTTATGAAAAACCAAGATAGGAAAGTGTAAACCATTTTGCTCTATCTTTAGCCGTTGAGATTTTGCAGGCTGTCAAACTTGGTAAATGGTCGATTTTCAACTGTCAATATTTCAAAAACAGTAACAGATAGGTATAGGACATTATTGATGAAATATGTCTAGAATTCTACGCAAAATCCAAATATGCAATAATATATATATGGGGTTTTATTTAAAAAAATAAAACTTTGTTTAATCCCGCATTTGTGGAACACCCTGTATACAACTGTGCTATGCCACAAAAAACTTCACATCATACTCTTTATTTTTTGTATTTGACGTTTTTTTCTAAAACGTCAATTGAGAAAGTTAAAGGGGGGTTCCATTTATATTGAAACACCCGGTACATTTTGAGTCGGGATTTTAGTCACTGAATAGTGGCTTGGGAATTAAGGCAAAATTAGAGAAAAATATTGCAGTGTACCACAAGAAAATTGTTACATGAAGGTTAGTGACTCAAAACTGAGAAATTCTAAACTTTCAGGTATTGAAAGCATTCCCCTGCACTCATCATCGCCAGTCCCCACTAGGCGGAGCTCTGGATTATATTTCAATGATGAAAATCAAAGCGTATGCGTTCTTTGTATGACAAAAGGGACTGAAAGGTTACCGCTGCAATGCATTATCATGGAAAAAGGTGAAAGAGCATTAAAAACGCATCTGCAAAGAATTGTGATATAAAAGTACTAGTGCTCCTGCGAGGGAAGGACGTGGTGCTACAAAAAATGCCGCTCATATTATACCTACAACAAGGTGGAAGGCGGGATTTCCAACCACAACTTGAGCGGTCGACGGGAGCGATTTTTATCCTTAATGATGCAGCCATCAGCATTTTGTAACATATAAATACGCAGGAAAACGCCAAGTTCATGAGGCTTTCGGGTCTCTCAATTCCGCTCATTCTAGTTGCGGTACAGCACACAGGTGCGTACGCTTCTAGTTGTTCTATCCCACAACCCCCATGTCTGTGAACACCTATGCACAGGCATAAGGCAATCAGGTCCTTACCTAACCTGGATACGGCATCTAGGGGCTACTAACAGTAGAGACAGTCGAATTTACGAGTGAAGTATCAGAATTTCCAGTAAAGGGATAGTTTTTGGGGATTTTTAAAAAAAGTAGTGAAATCTGTGAAATACTAAAACCAGAAAGACTTACCTTATAAATATCAGAACACATAAATAAAAGACAACTCGGCTCACATAAACTTTATTAATAAAAGTGACGTCGCTTTCTAGAAAAACTTTGAACTAAGCCTCCCTCGAGAAGACATGCATTTAATATTAATTGGGTATAGTGTAAACTCTTAATTCAGCTATAAACTTAAACACGCCTTTATTAGTATACAGTCTAACCGTTGTTAAGTTTGTAAATAAACTTGTTATTCTTTTTATCGATGTGTCTCCTTTATTATCTCATCTCAACTTGACGTAGTGCGTTCCTAAATCTGAGCTATACTCTCCTACACGCGAAATCAGGCGTGGCGTCGCAGTAAAAAATACGATTCGTGACAATATCACAAACTTTGTGATAATTTAATTAATTAATTGATTTTAATTAAGAATTTCATATAATCTGGTCAATATAACAATAATAATACTTAAGTTGTTTTAAATGTAATGCTTTTGAGCCTCTCCCGCCTTCTCTTACTGAAAACTTTTGTACAGGAGCGTCCCCCACACTTAACCTTACATCCCCTCCCTCTCACACATACCTACTCGCCCTTTATACATACAGAAAGGCGCGCGTGCGCGCAGTGACACGGCGTGTAACGATAATTTTTCTCTTATTATACTGATTTACGGACCCCCTGTGGGGATAAAATACAATTCTGGCCCAGATAGGTTGCGGAGTCCAACGGTACCCAAATTTTTATTCTTGAATGATTTCTGCCAGACATATAGGCCGATATTAGAATAAATGCATTAAGTTGCCCCTGAACAGTAGGTAACTGCTCCCCAGCCGCTACTGCGGAGTGAGTCGGGGCAACGCCACCTACACTACAAGGCCGTGAAGCATCAAATTATGAGTCATCACGGATCGACCAAAAAATTTAAACAAACTAATGTTCTAAGGGGTTTTACTGTGTTTAACATTTTTTTTTTGGTTTTTGATGGTATAATTATTTTGTTTGATAGGGTTCGAGGGTCTTTAAATGAAAGGGGAATTTATTATTTTGATTTATGTGTTGAATTGTTTTCTGCTCACCTAAATTACCAGGGCGTTACCTTGATCTTACCCTTCTACTACGTAATAAGACCTTTGCTTTCTTATTAATATAAAAATAAGACAACATGTTGTTATTTAAGCGTTTTATCACATTGTTGATTCTCAATGATCTCATTAATTATCAAGAATAGCTTGACGACATCTGAGCATTGATTCTATCAACTTTTATCATCTTCGAAAGAAACCGGATTCCATTCTACCATGCATGATCTTGGATTTTAAAATCTGTGTTGGACATGTAATTACTGTGTCTTCAATGACATCGAGATCAGAACAATGGGGAATTGTTTTAGCAGTGGCAGGATGATGAAAAACCACCCTTAAGATGCGAAATGGATGTCAAATGGTATAAGTAAATCTATTTATTTGCATTGTTTCATTGAAAATTTACTTTCTGTCGAAAAATAACTAAGACGAACGGGTTTCAAGTTCTATTTCATTTACTTTTTTTTTGTAGTTTTATAGACCAATAAACAATTAATAAAACAAATAAATCTTCAGGTATCTATTTTTGTATTGGGTAAAAAATTCTGTTATCTAGTGTGCAGAAGGATCATGCAACTATTTTAGAACAAGGCGGTTGGGTGAGGTCCCAGGCGATGAACCTCTTCCTCCAAACGCAAGAGGATAGACCGATGGGGCAGTTAAAAAAAAGCGGTTTAGAGTCAATGTTAAAAGTCGTTAGAAAAATGCTAGTTGTCATTTTGGGCTAAGGGTTGAATGCTGCTTTAAAGTATCGATTCATGTTGCCCTAAATAACATTTATATTGCCTACTCCAGTACACGACATACAAGATCATAAAATGACGCCTACTCCGCTATATTTTTAAATTTTAATTCTTCTCTGGGTTTTGTGTACACGATAATCTATCCGACAGAATTTCGTATTTTTTATTAAGATGTCTGCGCGCAAACTATACGTTTAAAATTTAGCTGTAAATGGTATATTTTTAGATGTTTGATAATAAGCATTATTGTTTTGCTTATTCAATTGCTTCCGAATTACAGACAAATTCTGATTGTGGTTCACTTTCTTTGGGATCGTTAATTATTTGGAACAACTTTTGGTTTATCATGGTTTCTACTTTCTCTATTGTAGCATTCAAAAATGTGTTTTACAATAGATAAACACGTATTTGCTATTTTCGCAATCAATCTTAACTATAGAAATTTATAAAGCGAGAAATTATTAAATTTTTCATTTCAGATATTGTTTATAATACTTACTTAACCATGTTCGCAATAAATATTCAAGTATAGCCATTTAAAGTGATAAATTTAAAAAAAAATATTTTCAAATGTTATTGATAACTATTTGTCAAAACAAAATGGTAGTATATTAATAAAACTGTATTCATAGATTTTTAGTACTTTTTTCCATTCGTAATTGCTTTTCTATTTAGCTCGGGACTTAAACAAAACCAATTGCAACTGCATCATCTTAACTGGGAATGACCGTACATAATTAAATTAATAAATGTTGACGTTTGTTAAAAAAAATTAAAAGCCTTAACAGAAATATTCTTATATGCAAGACATGTGCATGTGGCAGACATAAAAAATTATATTAGTTTTTATGTTTGCCACATGCAAAATATGGCCAATAAGAATATCGCAGCTCCACAAAAATTACACTAAAAATTTTGAATGCGGTATGCTTTAAAAAAAAAAGAACGATTAAGATGTAAAATACTAATGATTAGCACGATATAGGAACCAATTGGCCTGTGAAAGAAACATAAGTAGATGATAAAAAGTAAGTAGATAATAATTTACGAGCTGGCCCCAATTTGCTTAAAACACTGAAGACTTTTGGGAAAACAGTTATTTTATGTCACTAAAATTTAACAAATATAACATTTCATTTAAAAACTGAGCCGAGTATCTACTTTAAACATCGCAAGCTCCACATCCGAAAAATCATATCTTGCCCTTTTTCGCTTCTAAAGTAGCAAAACAATGTATGAAATGCAGTTTCCTATTTGAATAAATGATAAATGCTAACTAATGAAAATATATTTACCTACTAAATATGGTTGACTAATGTTGCGATAATTGTATATTTCCCTGCACTACAACAGCTGCAGGTTTCAATATATTTTGGGAAAATATACCAATCTCATGAATTATACATGTTCTATAAAGTGCCTTTTTATTGAAGTAATATGTGATGAGAATATTTTGCATGATATTGCGTGCCATATTTTTGGGTACATTGTAGTCAAAGCCATATATAAGTAGGAGTTTAAATTGTTCAAGCTTCGTTCCCCTTTGAAATTTTACTTTCATTTTCGTACCCATCCTTTATGGTTTAATTTAATGATAAAGATGATTCTTCTGATTATATTTACACAGTGGGTTAAAATTCGCTTGCTCGTCTGTTTTTGCAATATTATGTATCTTTATTGGAAATATATAGCGTTAGAAATAAGGCTTTAGTAATGGCCGTCTTCTTTTTCTTCACTGAGTTTTAATCTGACCACTACATTATCTGTAACTGGTTTCTATCTTTGTATAATGTTTTCTCAACAGATAACACCACAAATATAAATCGACATATTTTAATTCAAGCTACTGCGGCGTCGCTTAATTCAGAAATCGTTTAAAAGGGCATTATTGGCCCTAACATCAAATATTTTTCAAGTGAAATTTCTTTTGGCGCACTCTACCTGGAGAATTTGTTACACGAACGTGAACACATTATTCTGATTTGTACGACAGAAATTTTTCTAAACAATAAATAAAAACTGAAAACTGTTTGTCTTATTGTCTTTTGTCACCCACCATTACATCAAGTTGACGTTTTAAACAATGAAATTAAAATTAATAAGAGTTCAATTAGTTTAAATCAGGGGCGGTTTTGTTACATGCAAAAATAAATAAAAAATAATTAGTGTCTTATCAAACACACACCAGAAGTGAAAGGATCATCTGCATTTGGAGCGTTTACGTTCATGTTTGCGTATGATTAACACGTTAAATTAAATAAACGTTCATTTTGAGATGATCGAGCCCAAAGCATGTACCACTATAATGAGAGAAATCGAGCCAGTCACGTGCTACGATATAATTTAGTTTAAATCTTGTCGATAAGCGTGTGGTGTGTGCGTATCTAATACACAGGATGAAGTTTTTCTTCTGATGTGTGATCTAAAAGAACACAAATTTATTATTTTGTTTAAGTTTCGCAATTACAATGCCGACTTAACGTCAACAATCAATCGTTCCAATTCCAAGCCAAATTTTACAATTGTTTGTTCAGAAATGATCGATGATTTTTAGATGTCCAGAAATGAGTGGGCATTTTAATCGTTTTACCATTTTGATGAAGATTTGAGGTTGGCGCGCAAAATTCAAGTTCAAGTTGTCTTTAGCTAATCATTGTTAAACAACGTTTTATTTGCAAAGACAAAACTAAAGTGACTCACAAATTTCAAAAAAAGCCATCATACTCACTATGGTAATGGATAAAATAAATGACTTTCTTAATTACGGTCAACCTGTGATTACACTGAGAGTGTGCATAAGGGTATACCGCTTTTTCTAACCGAACAGGATGATTATTGTAGAATAAAAATGATAATTTATTACTAAACTTGAAATAGTTATTTATAGTTTAAATGCAGGTTATGTCATATCTATCCACAAATTCTGAGCATTTAAGGGCTGTAGTAATATTTTGACGACTGCGACTGCAAGAGTCCAAGTTCTAAGTGAGTTGCCGCAATTCTGTCGGATACAAAAAAATAATTATTATTTTTACTTTTACGCGAATATTTCGATAATTACGAGATTTCGTTTTGATTGCTATTTAGATTAGAATAAAAATAGCTGTTAACTGGGAAATTACTACAGATGCGACGAAACGGGACGGAAAAGTTGCGTTGCCGTAGGACCTATCGATAAGTATTATGACAATTTTATCTCTGCCGTATCCTTAAAGTGGCTTCCCACGGCCTGTATTAGAACAGGCCAGACTCGCGCGGCGGACAAGCACAGGTAAGCACGGATCGGGCTTGGACGCGCGTGAGGTCTTCCCATGGCCTGTATGAGCTTGTTCTTCAAGAGTTTGAAGATAGGGTTCCGTTTAAAAATGTCGCGTGAAACTCGGCATTTTACTTTTCGATAGGTTGACTGGTTGACAGTAGATTTAAAATAACCAAATATAGAATAGAATATGCCTAGTATGTACTTATAGATGCCTACATAATATTGTCACGAGTAATTTTGGGGGTAGCGCGTTTCATTTATAGAATAACTTCTCAGAGAAGGGCCTCGTCGCGATTAGTACAATGACGGGGTCTCAATGCTTCCTTCACTCTTCCACTGGATGTTCTACTCGTGAGGACACGCCTTGTTTAGCGTGCCGTGGGGTAACTGAGGTAGACCGGGATCGCGTTACGTGGGGTAAGAAGAGATGATAAAGTAAGCACGTTTAGTTTATAACAATAACAATGTATTAACGATAAAACTTTAACAATTATTGGTCAGAGAAAATGAGATTCTATTATACCCGATTACTACGGTGCGCATGTTTTCTCGAGTTGAGGTACTGTTTATAGGTCTTTGTTTACTGTCTTATAATTTATAGTTTTCCTTAAGGGCTGGGTTTTATTTAAGAGCACTAAGAGGTTTCACTAAACTTTTTAACTGACTATTTAGACACTTGTCTTCCTAAACACTCTGACAAACTTCTTGTCAAGACTTTACTATGGAGGTTGTGCAACCCCTGGTCCTAGCAGTCGTCAAGTGACTAACCGGTACCAGGTTGGGTAGGAAAGGAATGGAACCTAAAGCAGTCGTATGACTAACTCTAGGAGCGGATAGAACCCAGGAGGCAGTCGTCAAGTGACTAACCTTGGGAGCTGGAGGTGAGACTAAGTCTGCCGAACTGAGGATTCGGTAGCGTATTTGTATAAAACAAAGTGATGATCATTGCATGCATAAGGTTCAAAGTCGCTCCCGTTGATTGCTCGCGTTGTTTATAGTTTGCCTTTAATGTTTATATAACAATCTTCAAGTTCAAGTTCAAACTTGCGACAGGGTGATATTTGTTTAGTAGCTTATGCATTTTAGTAGATTACACGTTCCCCCGCCCTCTAAATGTTGGTCTCCAACATTAATGCTACCGCTATAGCTCAAAAAAGAAAGACCTCAATTCGAAAAAACTTGCCGCATAATACTATGTGATATTATAATTATTTATAGAACATAAAAAAATATCCATCAGTGGTCTTGTTACTTTCTTGATCCAGGCTGATCCTTAGTAACTCCTTCTAGCCTCCACTGCAGTCTATATGTCTTAGCATTGACATACCATTGAACTGTTTGAGGGTATCATAAGTAAGAGCCTGCTGGAGAGACTAGTATGGACATCCACTGGTGCTTGGTACATAAAATAAAAAGAAACATATTTTTATAAATTGTCTTTGAAATTTTATACTTAACTCTAATTCTAGATTAACAGAGAACAAGTAGAATGTAGAATTCTCCACTAAGTATTTTGCATATTTGAAATATCTATACTTTACCGTTGACTGGCCAATAGACGCCTATTGGTCAATCCACGTTTAGACACAATAACAACTCCTTATAAAATACTGATACTTGTATTGTAATATCTTGCTTGTATTGACTAATTCAGCCTGCATGGGATGCGTCCACCCCATGAAAGTTGATCTTTGGATTACCACATTTATCATAACCGTAATATCACCATTTTATAAATTGTCTCAGTAATATTTACCATTCTACAAAATAGTTTTAATGATTTATTTCTTTCTAGAATCATACTAGCTGTCTTTATATTATTTAGTTATAGTCTCCTATTAAATATAGACTTTTATTAACTTGTATAAATACGGTCCTGTTCTCTATTATTTAATTATAGTACCACTATTGCAGATAATAAAAAAAATTATTAATTATATTAACTTATTTTGTACATCTAATATTATACTACGGTCCTGTTTATGAGACTAATATTTACTCGCTGCATTTTATGTCTCTACGTATAGCAGTTTATTTGACTCAGTAATACTTGTTGACTTATAAACAAAATTTGCTGACTTTTTATATTCTTTTAGTCGACTTATTTAAGCTCGCTGACCCTGTTTATATTTAAAATTGTTTATCTGTACACAAATTACCGATTTTAGTTCCATGAAATATCGTACAGTCAATTATTCTAATATGTAAAATAAAAGGTATCTTATACTTTACGCTACAATATTTTTTTTCTTCTGGCTTGGCCCTCACTTCTTGGTGGCTAGATAGCGCCCTTTGAACACTGCTGAGAAAGTATCCATCTTTGCTTCGTGGCCTTTGTTGAGTATCGATATGTCTGCCCCATCTCTATTTGAACGAGTATTCGCCGAGTAGTTCTGGTGCTTTCTTCGTTTTTTTCCTTTGACTGGTACCCCTGTCAATTCGTCGACCTCGAACTTTTTGACCTCTGGGAAAATGCTGTGTTTGTCATTTCTTTTTACGGTGAATGGTGACGGTGGCGTTGTTTGCATTGTGTATCGCCTAGATTAAATAAATTAGCATTAAAATTTGTTACATTGATATAATGACGAATATTTGTGTTTAATTTTGCACCTTTTGGTCGGTTTTATGTTCCTGCCAGATGCAGTTTTAGCAATGTGACCAGGGATTTGCCTATGAACTTTAGAACTTGGCAGGTGCTTTGAAGCGAAAAGGTAAGTGTATTTCCTATAATCATTATTTTCGGACTCTTGTGGAATGAGAATGGATGCTAGAGCATAAAAAACTCTAATCTAAGGGTGTCTGATGCATGAGTTTGAATTTCTTGGAAAGGGTGTGGCAACTGTCACTGAGCCATTCGGCAATATACTCCATATTATGGAATGTGTGGCTTGAATATTGACAAGAAAAATTTTATCAATGATTATTTATTCCATTCCAAGCTGTAGATGACGTGTATTACTGCTAGTTTAACATGGAAGTGGTTATGTGAAGATTAATTATAGCTTTTTTAGGTTACGGAAGCATGGAATAGGAATAATAAGAGTCCCTGGAACTTAATGGCTTATGGTCTGGCCGAACTGTCATTGCTGGCTGCTGTGGCACCACATGTTCCAGTTTTCCCCAGTCTGTCCATGGAATGGTTTTCGACATAACTACTGGATTCTCACGTCTTCTTTCTACAACTGTAGGTAAGTTGCTAGATTTTATTGCTTAGCTTTAGTTTTATTCATGTTTGTTGTCTCATCTTTTGATAATTATTTTCAGTTTCTGCCAGATATTGCATGTCCTGCTGCTGCTGTTTTCATTGTTGTGTTATAATTTATATCTGACTCCAAATATCTCACAATATTTAGATATCTTTTGAGATTGTAATGCTCAGCTTTTTTTTATATTTTTCTTAAGCATTTCTTCGCTTTTTAGATCTGGATTCTTGCAGAATTCGTAGACTTCTGTCGTAACTGGATAGCTCTTCAACTGGTTCCTGAGTACTCGATGGACTGCTGACGCCTGTGCACATCTGTACCTTCTGAGATGATTGGGCCAAACTTGCAAGGATCTGGTAAATGGACATGTGTTATTTACAGCTTATTATTTAATTCATCTTCCTGATATATTTTCATTATTTCTCTATACACCTATATCTGTTCTAATTTCTTTATATTACATTTCCATATCTTAGGTTTCCTTATTCTTTACTTAATCTGTACTTTATTCTATCTCTTCCGTATTTACTACTTTCTTATATATGTATGCTTTATTTTTAGACTCGTATTATATACATATCTTTATATTTTCCTCAATTGTTTCAACTTCTGTATGCTTCTCAACAATTTTCCCTTAATTATTTCACTTTAGGTATGCAACTATTTTTCCATACTTTATGTGAACACTATTCTCTGCATATCCATGCTTATGATTACGTGACTAGTTATTACATTATTTCCTTATTTATCACGAGGCAGTGATAAGTTAAACTATCGATGTCTCTATGCTTATCTATCTATGCTTCATTATGTGACTAGCTTTATGTACAAAATATAGAACATTATATTATTATTTATAAAACCATGTATGCTCTTTTTTAAACACATTGTATAAACATGTTTTGCTTAAACATTATTTCACCCAATGTATGCTTTACATACACAACTTTTGCTTATATATTGCCTCACTATGTATGCTTCTTCTTAAAACATCTTCTATATTTCTTCTCACTTTACATAAACAACTTTTCAACTTAATGTATGCTTCTATTATATTCTTCATGCTTTACATAAACATTTCTTGCTTATGTAACATTTCACCTGGGAACTTTGCCCTTTTTGAGCCTTTATGGTACCAAAATTTTTGCTAACATCCTTACTGTCAGTATAGCTATTTCAGTCCGTACGTTCCACTTTCCGATGCCTAAATTCTTTGCTTATCATTAAGATAATCTGACTGTTGCAGTCTTATTTAGGCCGGAGAACACTTTACTTTATAATACCTCCTCGTATACACATATATTCCTCCTGTATATACTCTCAATACACAATTTTAAAGGCAACTCAGTTTTTTCTGCTTTTCTAGATATCGATAATCATGCAACTGATCCATTTACTTGTGCTCTACTATTATATCTTCACATTTGCTCCACCTATTTATTTTGCATACATAGTTTACTAATAAATCTTCTCACTACTATTCACTTAACACGACTTATTCTAGCTTCTTATTTCTTCATAACTCCTATGTGCTATGCTATGTACATAGTTGTCTATTTATATGTAGTTCCTTAACCTCGTAAGTGTTTTATCTATATATTTGTCTTAATAACACTTGGGTATATATTATGCTTATTTATGTTTCACTATGTACAACTTTTATTTACATTGAGACTTTGATCCCACCACCCATTTTTGTTTTTAGCTTTTTTCTTCTTTAGTCTTCACTGGTTTCTCCTTCTTGCTCCATGGTTTCCTTTAGTTTCTCCTATACAAATCTGTTGTATTACTCCATTTTAATTTAACAATCAGTTGTATTTAATTGTATTACCTTTTCCTTGCAGATACGGACCTGGCCTTGGCCACACCATGCGGTTCTATTCTTGACCTTTCCCAACTAGCGGTGGCGCATGGATTCAATGACCTTGCAGCTTTTAGCGTCCGCCGCAAGATGGCGACCTGTATGCAGCAATGGACGTAGCTTGAACGCGCGTAGTTTAAAATTTGCCTTATATTGTAAATAAAATTTTTTGAATTATGTTAGCTTTATTGACCAATAATAAGATTTAACCGCGCGAAATAATACTGGCGCGTGTTTTGATTTTTTTAATTATAATTTTTTTTCTCTCTAACAACGTGTCAGGGGTAGCTTCGGCGCCTCCACCACGTGTCACGAGTAATTTTGGGGGTAGCGCGTTTTATTTAAAGAATAACTTCTCAGAGAAGGGCCTCGTCGCGATTAGTACAATGACGGGGTCTCAATGCTTCCTTCACTCTTCCACTGGATGTTCTACTCGTGAGGACACGCCTTGTTTAGCGTGCCGGGGGGTAACTGAGGTAGACCGGGATCGCGTTACGTGGGGTAAGAAGAGATGATAAAGTAAGCACGTTTAGTTTATAACAATAACAATGTATTAACGATAAAACTTTAACAATTATTGGTCAGAGAAAATGAGATTCTATTATACCCGATTACTACGGTGCGCATGTTTTCTCGAGTTGAGGTACTGTTTATAGGTCTTTGTTTACTGTCTTATAATTTATAGTTTTTCTTAAGGGCTGGGTTTTATTTAAGAACACTAAGAGATTTCACTAAACTTTTTAACTGACTATTTAGACACTTGTCTTTCTAAACACTCTGACAAACTTCTTGTCAAGACTTTACTATGGAGGTTGTGCAACCCCTGGTCCTAGCAGTCGTCAA